>JAFLJL010016029.1:0-25000 GCA_018398815.1 Conus ventricosus | reverse complement strand
CGATCCACAGAGACAACAAGAATCAATCAAAACCATCGGGTAATAACTGTCTTCTTAATATTGTTTGAAAAGGTGGGTTTTCAGGGAGGTTTTGAAGGAAGAAAAGGTTTGAGAATGTCTTAAGTCATAGGGGAGTTTATTCCAGAGTTTGGGAGCT
Organism: Conus ventricosus; assembly: GCA_018398815.1. Classification (NCBI taxonomy): domain Eukaryota; kingdom Metazoa; phylum Mollusca; class Gastropoda; order Neogastropoda; family Conidae; genus Conus; species Conus ventricosus. The sequence continues at coordinate 24,843 of JAFLJL010016029.1, read as the reverse complement.
GCGTATGAAAAAGCTCGTTCACCATGCTGTTTACGATGGGGACGGTAACTGGGAAAGCGGAAGGTCCTGGTGTCGGTGGAGGAGCGAAGCATTCGTGATGGGACGTATACTTGAAGGAGATCGGAAAGATAGGCAGGGGCATCGCCAGTGAAAATCTTGAAGCAAAGACAACAACATTTGTATTTAATTCTTTCTTCAACGGGGAGCCAGTGCAACTTTTTCAAGAGAGGGCTGCAGGGTTGGGTCCTAGGAGATTTACAAATGAGACGGGCTGCAGAGTTCTGTACACATTGGAGTGGTTGGATGACAGTTGAGGGACAGCCAAGGAGAACACAGTTGCAGTAATCTAGCCTTGAAAGGATGTAGGATGAAACGAGAGTTTTTGTGGCGTCTTCAGTGAGATAGGGTCGAATAGCAGCAATTCGTTTAAGTTCCATGTAAGCTAACTGACAAGTTTTTGTGACATGCTGCTTCATTGAGAGGTCGCTATCAAGGAGAACACCAAGGTCACGAACAGTGTTTGAAAATTCGATAGTGCTGGAACCTAATGTCAAAGAAGAAGGGAGCGGATCAGGGCCATGATGTGGCTGCTTTGAAAAACGGATGGCTTCAGTCTTCTCACAGTTTAATTTAAGCTTATTTGCTGACATCCAGGTCTCAATATCAGAAGTACAAGATTGAAGAGTAGAAACAATGCTTTGATTGAAAAAAAAAAAGAGGCAGTAGTCTTCCGCTTCCATCTGCCAGCTATACGTGACACTTATGATGATCATGGTGATGGTGACGATGACGATGATGATGATGATGATGATGATGATGATGATTATGACGACGTCAACGACGTCGTCGACGACGACGACGACGACGACGACGACGACGACGATGATGACGATAATGATGATGATGATGATGATGATGATGATGATGATGATGATGATGATGATGATGATGAAGAAGAAAACAAAAGCAAAGGGATTAAACAAGAAGGCAGGCCCCTCCGACGGTCATTTTAGTTCTAACACAGATGATGATGATGATGATGACGATGACACAGTGATGATCAGTTCAGTCACACCATATCATAGATAGCCTAGCCGACGGCGAAGACCAAAAGACAAATCATGTCGTCTTGAGTTCAGCCGACTACCGAGGCCAAAACCCAAAACAAGGCAGCATGAAAGTCCAAATCAGAAGTATGTACAATGTCGTTGGAATGAACTCACTATCCGTTCATTCTTAGGTGGTTTCCGTACAAAAGAGTACATGCTGGGTGTTTGGTGTATTTGAATAGTGCCCCTGTGCAGTTCCTCTTTCATTCTCTCCCCTTTCCTGAACTTCATCCAAAATTTCGCGCGGGATTCAAGGGAAACTACTTCAAACACAAAACACGTTCTTGGATGTTACGTTTATGTCTACCGATTTCATGTTAATAAAACAAAACATAAACGCCAGTTTATGATCAAATTCTAGGGTTTCGCACAGTCTCGTTGTTTGTGTTCGTTTTTTTGTTTTGTTTTTGTTTTTTTGTTTTTGTTCCTTAACCTTTTTATCCATTTCACATGGCTTTGCACAGCTATGCGGGGGATAGCATTTGCAACCAAAATTTGCACACACACACACACACACACACACACACACACACACACACACACACACACACACACACACACACACACACACACCACACACACACACACACACACACACACACACACAAAGAGTAATGATGTTTTTTGACTCGACTTGACACACATGCACACTTATATATTCGGTGCGACATCTCTTAACATGAAGGTCATAAAATTCGTTGCAAAATGCTCGAGCCTGCGGCAGCACCCAATACAAAGTGTAACGTGGAGTAGTTCATAAATCAGCACGTAGACCTCTGGAACCTCCACGCCCTTAGAAATATCAAAGTGTTGAGACAGTCAGGGAGAGCGAGTCATCTGACCCCCCCCACCCCCCACTCCCACCCCCACTCTCCTATTCACGGTTACAAAAGACAGGTGGAATAGAGTCCTGTAGATCATCCCGAGAAAAGGTTTATTGTGGATGTGTGCGTTCCATCCCTCTGGACCGAGGCTGTGACGGGTCTTTGAGCCTTCTGTTTGTGATCTGAATAAGGAATGGACCTTGCTGAAAGTGCCAAGGTGATATTCCTAGCCAAATTACTAGCAGACTCGTTGTCCCAAATGCCATCATGAGTTGGAATCCAAGTGGGAATGATATGGTAACCATCCTCTTTTTTTTTTAAAGGTGAAATGCAATTCATGAAATTCCAAGAGCGCAAGATGCGATAATACTGCTGCTAGCAATGGTCTCGGAGATCAAAAAGGTTTTTATGTTGAAATTGAGAAACCATGTCCCAAGCAAGAACCGGAATGGTCACTTCATTAGTGTAAAAGAAGCTGTTAGGAAGAATGTTATGAAAATGGATGGTTGGGAGACGAGGGACAAAAAACATGCAAGCAAACAAACAAACAAACAAACAAACAAACAAACAAACAAAACAACAACAACAAAAACAAACGAAAAAAAAACCCAAACGAAAAAACACACAAACAACAACAAACAAAACAAAACAAAACAACAACAAATATCACACACACGACTTAAGCAGCTCCTTTGATTTTGAACAATTCCTAAAATGTTCTGAAAGTCTAGAATGCTCTGGTCTGTAGATGTACAGGACAGTGGGCTGGTGCCATCATGTTATCGCAGACAGGATCAAAACGCATAGATAGTTTGTGCTGGTGTTATCATGTTATCGCAGACAGGATCAAAACGCATAGATAGTTTGTGCTGGTGTTATCATGTTATCGCAGACAGGATCAAAACGCATAGATAGTTTGTGCTGGTGTTATCATGTTATCGCAGACAGGATCAAAACGCATAGATAGTTTGTGCTGGTGTTATCATGTTATCGCAGACAGGATCAAAACGCATAGATAGTTTGTGCTGGTGTTATCATGTTATCGCAGACAGGATCAAAACGCATAGATAGTTTGTGCTGGTGTTATCATGTTATCGCAGACAGGATCAAAACGCATAGATAGTTTGTGCTGGTGTTATCATGTTATCGCAGACAGGATCAAAACGCATAGATAGTTTGTGCTGGTGTCATCATGTTATCGTAGACAGGATCAAAACGCACAGATAGTTTGTGCTGGTGTTATCATGTTATCGCAGACAGGATAAAAACGCACAGATAGTTTGGGCTGGTGCCATCATTTTATCGCAGACAGGATCAAAACGCACAGATAGTTTGGGCTGGTGCCATCATTTTATCGCAGACACCATCAAAACGTACAGATAGTTTGGGCTGGTGCCATCATTTTATCATAGACAGGATCAAAACGCACAGATAGTTTGGGCTGGTGCCATCATGTTATCGCAGACAGGATCAAAACGCATCGATAGTTTGGGCTGGTGCACTCATGTTATCGCAGAAGGATCAAAACGCATCGATAGTTTGGGCTGGTGCCATCATGTTATCGCAGAAGGATCAAAACGCATCGATAGTTTGGGCTGGTGCCATCATGTTATCGCAGACAGGATCAAAACGCACAGAGAGTTTGGGCTGGTGCCATCATGTTATCGCAGACAGGATCAAAACGCACAGAGAGTTTGGGCTGGTGCCATCATGTTATCGCAGACAGGATCAAAACGCATAGATAGTTTCAGGATGCCAGAGTATTCAGCAGAACTCTGTACAAATTGCAGTACCAAGATTAATATCCAGAATCAGCACAAGTGCTGAAACCGAAGTAACCGTTGGGGTGCCTGGGACACTTGGAACAAGGTCTTGATGAATTTTGCAGCAACATGCTTGTGCAGACTGCCGTATACATCCCAGCGTTTCATGAATTTTCAAATGTCACTTGGTTTACCTCACGTATCCATGGAGCCTTTTCACCATGTAACGTAAATATGTGTACAACGTGCATAACGAACATAATGCCAACACTTCTTCACAGTGTGTGTAGACACAAAAAAGTTCATTTCAGTCCAGATAATTATGAAAATTTGTTGTTCGTTTAGGTATCACGTTCTCTTGCTAGGGGTCTGTGACGTCTCTGTGGACTTTTGGCTCGAGGTCCGACAAAGTAAACGACATTTGGAATCATTGTTTAACCACTGGCAGGCTGGCCGTCAACCTCTTTGTCTGAAATGTAACAGTCAAGACATTTATAACTACACGGTGCTGGTGATGATGATGGTGATTATGATGGTGATGATGCTGATGACGTCATGTTACAATGATGTCGTCGGTTATGACATAATGTTGATGATGACTACGACGAAGAAGTTGATGCCATTATGACGATGGTGATATGTCTAAGACGATAATGATGATGACGATAATCATGATGGTGATATCGACGACAACGACGACGAGGAGGAGGATGTTGTTGTTGTTGTTGTTGTTGTTGATGATGATTATAACGGCGACGACCACGACGATAATGATATGATGATGACGACGATGACGACGATGATGATGACGACGACGATCAACCATAAATGATGATGAATTTCAGCGGCAGGGATACCGGACTACCGAAGTCCCGGCACCGGACATTTCATGCCGTGAAAGATGAAGTCAGTGATGTCTCGGACATATTTGACGTGGAGTACTTCAAGGTATGCATATATTGTCAATGTTTTGTGTGGACTGCACCAGAACACGCACGCGCAGATGTGAGTGAGTGTGTCAGTGAGTGAGTATACATATATATATATATATATATATATATATATATGTCAATGATGTTAAAAAGGAAGGTTAAAACTCAAGGTTAAAACTCGACAAATTTGTTTCTAGCGGCGTTGCGCTGTCATCAGGATGATTTTTGTTTGCCCACCGCCGATGTTATATAGCGTGTGGGCTCACGTTTGCGGTTGTTAGCACGTGCGGGTTGGCTGCACGTGTTTTTTGGGGCTTTCAGGTTTTTGTTTTGGATGTGTTCACTAACAACGATTTCCATTTATGCCTGCAGTTGTTTACTATTTCTGTTTTGGTGTTTAAAGTTGCTAAGTGTGGTTTGCATAGTATTAACCATTTTTCAGTTAAACATAGGTTGCACCTTTTGAAACTTTGCTGTATGGTGATGCTCTTTTTTTGATTTTACAGGATATATTGTAGCTTGGTTTTGCGTCTTTATTTTCAGAGAGTTTTGCTCAGTTCTGTTTGGTTTTTATATTTTTTCTTTATTGAATGACTGTTTGGGGTTTGCATATCTGGTTTTGATGTGGTTTTCAGTGATCCTATGTATGTTCCCTTTTTCATTTTCTGAGGTTTACCAGTAGCCTGGTACAATGTTGTGGGGGAGACATTTATTGTTTAGTGGGCACTGCTCCTTTCTCGGTATTGGCAAGATTTCATTTCTTCACCTCTTTTGCTGTGTTGTTTTATTTTTTGGGATGCGTCTATCAGTGTTTTTGGGCGTTGGGCTTACATGAGTTCGATTGTTTGGACAGTGTTTTTTGTTAATTATGTTGGACTGTTTGTGCTCTTTGGAAATGTAGTTGTAGGATTTTGTAGAATGCTTTACCTATGTTTGTTTTGAGTTTCCCAGGTCGTATGGGGGGTTATTAACCATATGATTTTTCTTATCCTTTTTTTCTTGCTTTTTTTGTGTTGTTGTCCGGGTTGTATTGTAGGCTTTGTATATTGTATTCCACTTGTTGTAGTGGCGCCCCTGTATTACCACGGAGGCATGTTGAACACTCTCTCATTGCATGACCGGTTTGATTGTCGCGTGTTTATTGCCATGGGGTTGGTCTTTAATACTGATGGTGGATGGTTTCTTTTGGTGTGTTATTTAAAGAGGTGTGTATCGTCTGGGTTTATTGTATGGTTTTTTATATGGTTGTTGGAGATCTGTGTTATGTCTAAGTAGGTTCACTTAATTTTTGTTGTGCTTCAAATGGTGATCTTTAACAGTTGTGGTTTTGGTAGATTTTGATAGTTATTTCTCTGGTTTTCGATGGTTTTGGTTGTTTGTTAGTGCAGCAAGGCCTCGTCTCTGTACAGTCCGATATTGTTTTCCGAGTTTTTTTCTTGATGTTGGATAGCATGATTTTTGTCGGCAGTTACATGTTTCGCAATTCATAGAACCCATGGTTACGTCGAAAGGTTGGTTTTGTGGTTTTCCATGTTCCAGGTTTCATTTTGTGTTTGTAGTAATGTTTTCTGGTGTGGAGTATTGATTTTCCATTTATGACCCTGTTATGGTCTGTGTGGTTACTGGCAAAACTTCAGGGGCTTTGAGAGTAGTTCCTCTTCTATGGATGGGTAAAGTCTTCTATGTCAAATGTGTATATACGTATTACGTTGTTTAGTGAGTTTTGAACATTGGCGAAATTAGGATGTGTTCTTCCAGAGGTTGTATTCTGAGTTTGTTTTTTGTCCCTTTGTATTTTTTTCTGAATTATCTTGCTTATTTTGCCTAATTCAGATTTCGATGGGTTTATTTGTCTGCATGTTGGGATTTGTTATGTTAATTTGGGCTTGTGGTCTTTGGGGTTATGATAGCTTTCTTTAGTGCTGTCGATTATATCCTGTCACTTGGTCTTTGCGCTCTGCTTGTTCTTATTCTTTAGTGCGGATACTGTCATGTTTTTTTTGTCAGTTTTTTGTAGTTTTTCTGGCTGTTTTTGTCAAGGAGTTGTGAGAATATTCCTTTGGTTCCTTTTTGTAGTAATTGCTTGTTTTGTCTAGCCTTCTCAAATATTTTTTTGTCATTTTGTACTTGTTTTTTGGGTTTTTTAATGTGTTTGGAAATCGTTGTTAGATTTTTGAGAATTAATGGTGGTTCATTATTTTCTTTTGATCTTCTTATGGTTTATATCGTCTATGACTGGTGGTGTTCGCCATTGTTTTGAAATCGTAGGTGTTTTGTCCTCTTTTTTTGCATCGGGTTCAGGGGTTAAAGAATGCTTTCCATCTCTTATTGCGTACGAACTTTTCGGTTTGTTCTATTAATCTTTTATGTAGAATTGTGGGTTTGAGTTCGGTATGTTTTTTGTTGGGGGGGTGGACTGCCTAATATTGATTTCTCCATTTTAATATCTTTCGGGCCACTCAGTGCTCAACGTGAGGAGCAGCAAGCTGGAATATAATCAACGAGCAGATAAATGATTTAAAAGTGATCGACCCTTGGGGAGCAACATTTGTCAATGATCTTAATAAAGGAAGGTTAATAATCAAGGTTAAACTCGCAATTTGTTTCTAGCGGCTTCGTGCGCCTGTTCATCAGGATGATTTTTGTTTGCCACGGCCGTTGTTATATTAGCTTGTGGCTACGTTTGCGGTTGTTAGCACGGTGAGGGTTGGCTGAGGGTTTTTTTGGGCTTTCAGGTTTTTGGTTTTGGAGGTGTTCACTAACATACGATTTAAATTATGCTCTTGACAGTTGTTTTCTATTTCTGTTTTGGTGTTTAAAGTGCTAAGATGTGGTTTGCATAGTTTTAACCTTTTTTCTGTTAATCATAGGTTGCACTTTTTGAAAACAGTGCTGTATGGTGATGATCTTTTTTTGATTTGCCTGGTTTTATTGTAGCTTGTTTTTGCGTCTTTATGTGTTCCAGATATATTTGCTAAGTTCTGTATGGTTTTTATATTTTTCTTTATGAATGACTGTTTGTGGTTTGCATATCTGGTTTTGAAGTGGGTTTCAGTGATCCCTTTATGTATGTTTCTTTTTCTTTTTTGATTGTTACGTAAGCCTGTGGTATACAATGTTGTTGTGGAGACTTTTTTGTTTAGTGGGCACTGCTCCTTTCCTCGTGCAAAATTGCAAGATTTCCTTTCTTCACCCTTCTTTGCTAGTGTTGATTTTCATTTTTATTGGATGCGTCAATCATGGTTTTTGAGGTTGGGCATACTGAGTTCGTTAGTTTGACAGTGTTTTTGTTAATATTTTGGACAGGTTGGGCTCTTTTGGAAATGAAGTTGCTAGGATTATGAAGATTTCTTTCCCTATGTTGTTTTGAGTTTACCGTCGTATGGGGGGGTATACAATATGATTTTTATTCTCCTATTTTCTTGGCTTTTTTTGTGTTGTTGTACGGGTTGTTTGCGCATGTTGTTATTGTATCCACTTGTTTGTAGTGCCTCCTGGTATTCAAACTGCTGTCAGCTGTTGAAACACTCTCTCATTGCATGACAGGTTTGATAGTTCTTGTTTATGCCATGGGTATGGTCTAATACGATCGGTGGGTTGGTTACTTTTGATGGGTACTTAAAGAGGGTGTTTCGTTGGGTTTTGCGTTTGGTTTATAATATATGGTTGTTGGATCCAGTGTTATGTTAAGTAGTTCACTACCTTTTTGTTGCTTCATTGGTGATCTTTAAGTTCGTGGTTTTGGAAAGTTTGCTTGTTCTTTCTTATTGTTTTCGATGGGTTCTTGGGGTGGTGTTAGTGCTGCAAGGCCATCGTCTTGTACAGTCCGATTGTTTTCGAGTTTTTTCTTGTTGTTGCGCAGCATGATTTGTCACGACCAGTTCACATGTTTCTGCACATCATATGTACCCATGGTTACGTCGAATGTTGAGTTTTGTTGGTTTTCCTGATCAAGGTTTCTTTTTCTGCTGTTGTAGTAATTGTTTCTGGTGTGGAGATGATTTCCTTTTCTGACCTGTTATGTCTGTGTGGTTACTGGCAAACTTCAGGGACTTTTGGTGAGTAGTTCCTATCTATGGTTGGTTAAAAGTCTACTATGTCAAATGTGAATAAATACTGTTTTACTTTGTTTATTGAGTTTTTGAACATTGGATAACTTCGTTGGTGTTCTTCCAGAGGTGGTAATCAGAGTTTGATTTTATGTCCTTTGTTTATTTTTTCCAGAATTTCTGTTATTTTGCCTAATTCAGATTTCGATGGGTTTATTTGTCTGCATGTGGATTGTTATGAAAAGTGGGCTTGTGGTATTTGAGATGTATGTAAAGCGTCTTTAGTTGCTGGTCGCTTCTATTCCTGTCACTTAGGTCTATGCGATCTGCAAGTATCTTTAATCTTTATGTGCGGTACTGTCATGTATATTTTTGTCAGCGTTTTTGTAGTTTTTCTGGATGTTTTGTCAAGGAGTTGAGTAATTTTCCTTGGTTTCTTTTTGTAGTAATTGCTAGTTTTGTCAGCCCTTCACAATATTTTTTGTCATTTTGTTCTTGTTTTATGTGGTTTTTTAATGTTGTTTGGAAATCGATTGTTTGATTTTGAAATTCAATGTTGGTTATCATTTATTTTCTTTTGATCTTCAAAGGGTTTTTTTTTTTTTATATAGTATTTGGACTGGTGGTGATCGCCAGATTTGGAAAATCGTAGTCGTTTTTGTCCTTCTTTTTTTGCATTCGGGTTCAGGGAAAAGAGAATGCTTTCCATCTCATATGAGTACGAACTTTTCGGTTTGTTCTATTAATCTTTTTAGTAGGAATTAGTGGGGTAGGAACGTATGTTTTTTGTTGACTGCCTAAATTTGATTTCATACTATTTTAAAATCTTTCGGGCCACAGTGCTTCAAACGTGAGGAGCAATAAGTTGAATATAATCAAAGATGCCTAAAATGATTTTAAGTGCATCGACCCTTTGGGCGAGCAACATTTCGGCATTGATGTAAAAAAGGAAGGTTAAATTTCAAGGTTAATACTCGACAAATTTGTTTCTAGCGGCGTTGCGTGTCATTCAGGATGATTTGTGTTTGCCCTCCGCCGATGTTATATGCGTGTGGGCTCCGTTTGCGGTTGTTAGCAAGTGCGGGTTGGCTGCACGTGTTTTGTTGTTGGGGCTTCAGGTGTTTTGTTTTGGATGTGTCACTAACACGGATTGCATTTATGCTGCAAGTTGTTGTTATATTTAGCTGTTTTGGGTGTTTAAATGGGCTAGTGTGGTTTGCTTAGTATTATCCTTTTCAGTTATCATGTGGTTGCACACTGTTTGTATCATTGATGTTTGGTGATGCTCTTTTTATGATTTCAAGGGATATATTGTAGCTTGTTTTTGCGTCTTTAAGTTTCCAGATATATTTGCTCAGTTCTGTTGGTTTTTATATGTTTCTTTATGAATGACTGTTTGTGGTTTGCATATCTGGTTTTGAAGTGGTTTTCAGTGATCCCTATGTTTGTTTTCGTTTTCAGTTTTGATGTGACAGTGCCTGGATTACATAGTTGCTTGGGGGAGACATTATTGTTAGTGGGCACTGCTCCTTTCTCGTGCATATTGCAAGATTTCTTTCTTCACCCTTCTTTGTGCTGGTGTTTTTCATTTTATTGGATGCGTCTATCAGGTTTTTGAGGTTGGCCATACATGAGTACGATAGTTTTGACTGAGTTTTTGTTAAATATTTTGGACAGTTTGTGCTCTTTTGTGTATTGAAGGTTGCTAGGTTTTTGATGATCTTTCCTATGTTTGTTGTGTGGTTTTCCCGTCGTATGGGGGGTTTGACCATTTGATTTGTATTTCTCCTATTTTTCTTGCGTTTATTTGTGTTGTTGTACGGTTGTATTGTAGTTTGTTTTATTGGGTCCAATGTTTGTAAGTGCTTCCTGGTATTTCTCTGCTGCATTGTTGAACTCTATACTCATTGCATGAAGGTTGATAGTTCTTGTTTATGCCATGGGTATGGTCTTTAATTCAGATGGTGGATGGTTACTTTTGATGTGTTAATAAGTGGTGTATCGTTGGGGTTTCTTGTATGGTTTATATATATGGTTGTTGAGATCCAGTGTTTTGCTAAGTAGTTCATCCTTTTTGTTTGCTTCAATGGTGATCCGTTTAAGTTGTGGTTTTGGAAGATTTTTGCATAGTTCGTTCTTCTTGTTTTTCGATGTATTGGGTGGTTTGTTAGTGCCTGCAAGGCCTTCGTCTCTGTTACAGTCCGATTGTTTTCGAGTTTTTCTTGATGTTGTACAGACTCGCGAATAGTACGACCTGTTCACATGTTTCTGCACCCATCATTTGAACCCATGGTTAGTCGAATGTTGAGTTCTGTTTGTTTTCCTGTCCTGGTTTCATTTCTGCTGTGTAGTAATGTTTTATTGGTGTGGAGAATGATTTCATTCTGACCTGTTATGTCTGTGTGGTTATGGCCCAAACTTCGGGCTTTGAGAGTAGGTTCCTCTTCTAAGGTTGGCGTAAATGTCTACTAGTCTAATGTGTTAAATACTGTTTTACTTTGTTTATTGAGTTTTTTGAACCATTGGATAACTTCCGTATGGTGTTCTTCCAGAGGTTGTTTTCAGAGTTTGATTTTATGTCCTTTGTTATTTTTCCAGTAATTCATTGCTTATTTGCCTAATTCAGTTTTTCGTTGGGTTTATTGTCTGAAAGGTTGGATTGTTAGAAATTGGGCTGTGGTCTTTGAGTGTTTTGAAAGTTCTTTAGTTGCTGTTCGTTCTACCTGTCATTAGGTTCTATGCGCTCTGCAAGTTCGTTATCTTTAGTGCGGATCTGTCTTGTATTTTTTTGTCAGCTTTTTTGTAGTTTTTCTGGATGTTGTTCAAAGTCAAGGATTGTTGCGATTATTCCTTTCGAGTTCCATTTTGTTAGTAATTGCTTGTTTTGTTCAGCTTCACAAATATTTTTTTGTTTCATTTTGTACTTGTTTTTATTTGGTTTTTTAATGTTGTTTGGAAATCGTTGTTAGATTTTTGAATTCAATGTTGGTTACTCATTCTTCGTCTTGATCTTCAAAGGGTTTATAACGTCCTTGGAATGGTGGTGTTCGCCATGATTGAAATCGTATGGAGTTTTTGTCCTCTTTTTTTCATTCGGGTTTCAGGAAAAAGGATAATGCTTTCAATCTCATATTGCGTACGAACTTTTCGGTTTGTTCTATTAATCTGTTTAAGTAGTATTGTGGGTTAGAGAAACGGTATGTTTTTTGTGACGGCCTAAAATTGATTTTCGCACATTTTAAAATCTTTCGGGACACAGTGATCAACGTGAGGAGCAATCAAGTTGAATATAATCAAAGAGCATAAATTGATTTTTTAAAAGTGCTCGACCTTGGGGAGAACATTTGTCAAGGATGTTAAAAAGGATGGTTAAAATCAAGGTTAATTAAATCCTCGACTAATTTGTTTCTAGCGGCGTTGCGCTGTCATCAGGATGATTTTTGTTTGCCACGCCGTTGTTTATAGCGTGTGGGCTAACGTTTGCGGTTGTTAGCCGTGCGGGTTGCTGCACGTGGGGGTTTTTTGGGGCTTTCAGGTTTTTGTTTTGGATGTGTTAACTAAATCAACGATTTCCATTTATGCCTCTGCAGTTGTTTACAGTTTGTTTTTGTGTTTAAAGTGGTAAGTGTGGTTTGCATTGTATTAACATTTTTCGTTAAACATTAGGTTGCTCCTTTTGAAACCTTGCTGTATGGTGATGCTATTTTTATGATTTTCCAGGATATATTGTAGCTTGTTTTTGCGGTCTTTAAGTTTCAGATATATTTGTCTGTTATGTTTGGTTTTTATATTTTTCTTTATTGAATGATGTTTGTGGTTTGCATATCTGGTTTGAAGTGGTTTTCAGTGATCCTATGTATGTTTCTTTTCATTTTGATGTTTCAGTATCGGACACCTCCAACTCAAGAGACATTATTGTTTAGGGCACTGCTCCTTTCTCGTGCAATTTGAAGATTTCCTTCTTCACTTTATTTGCTGTGTTGATTTTCATTGTATTGGATGCGTCACTCCAGGTTTTTGAGGTTGGGCATACATGATGTACGATAGTTTGACAGTGTTTTGTTAAATATTTTGGACGTTTGTGGTCTTTTGGAAATGAGTTGCTTGGATTTTTGAAGAATTCTTTCCCTATGTTTGTTTTTGAGGCTTCCCGTGTATGGGGGGTTCTAACCATATGATTTTTTTTCTTTCTCCTATTTTTCTTGTTTTATTTGTGTTGTTGTCGGGTTGTTATGATAGTTTTGTAATTGTATCTCTTGTTTGTCGTGCCTCTGGTTATTCACTGCTGCATTGTTGAACACTCTCTCATTGCATGACAGGTTTTGATAGTCTCTTGTTTAGGCATTGGTACCCTTCATATTTTAGGGTTAATGGGTTATGGTCTTTATTACAGATGGTGGTTGGTTACCTTTTTACTTCATTGCAATTGTTGCTCCCCAAGGGTTCGAGCACTTTTAAAATCATGTTAGTCTCTTTGATTATATTCATCGTGATTGCTCCTCACGATTGAGCACTGTGGCCCTGATAAGATTTTAAAATGGGGAAATCAATTTTTAGCTGTCAACAAAAAACATACCGTTTTAACCCTCAATTCTACTTAAAAAGATTAATAGAACAAACGAAAGTTTGTACGCAATATGAGATGGAAAAGCATTCTTTTTTCTGACCTGAATGCAAAAAAAGAGTACATAAAACACCTACGATTTCAAATCATGGGCCGATCTCACTGTCATGAGATATGAAACCCTTTGAAGATACAAATGAAAGATTGATACCAACATTGATTCAAAAATCTAACTATCGATTTCCATACAACAGTAAAAAAACAAAGAAAAACAAGTACAAAATCGACTAAAAAATATTTGTGAAGGTGACAAAACTAGAATTACTACAAATGAACCAGTGGATTTTCTCAACTCCTTGACATAAACATCAGAAAATCTACAAAAAGCTGACAAAAATTTTCATGGACAGTATCCGCAATAAGATAATGAACTTGCAGAGCGCATATAGACCCTAAAGTGACTAGGATAGATAGCGACAGCAACTAGAGCTTTCATAACACTCAAAGACCAACAAGCCAATTTTCATAACAATCCAACATGCAGACTAATAAACCCATCGAAATCTGAATTAGGCAAAAATAAGCAAGAAAATTCTGAAAAAATAACAAAGTACATAAATCAACTCTTGATTACAACCTCTGGAAGAAACACTTACGTAGTTATCCAATGGTTCTAATAACTCAAAAAACAAAGTATACTTATTTATCACATTTGACATAGTAGACTTTTTCATCCATAGATGAGGTACTACTCTCCAAAGCCCTGAAGTTGCCAGTAACCACACAAGCATAACAGGGTCAGAAATGGAAATCATTCTCCACACCAAGAAAACATTAATACACAGCCAGAAAGAACCTGGATCAGGAAAACCAACAGAAGTCAACTTCGACGTAACCATGGGTTTCATTATGTTGGTTTCAGAAACATGTGAACTGGTCGGACTTATTCTGCTGTCCAACATCAACGGAAAAAATCTCGGAAAAACAAAGGCGGGACTGTTACAGAGCGATGGCCTTGCTGCATAACCAAACAACCAAGAACCTTCGAAAACCCAAGAAGAAAGAACTATGCTAAATTCTTCCAAAAACCACAACTTAAAGATCACATTGGAAGCAACAAAAAGGTTGTGAAACTACTTAGACATAACGTGGATCTCACAACCATATATATAACATACAAGGAAACCCACGATACACCTCTTTATGTACACATCATAAGTAAACATCACCATCTGTATTAAAGGGACCATACCCATGCATCAACAAAGAGCCTCTAAAAACTGTCATGCAATTGAGAGAGTGTTCACAATTTGCAGCAGTGGAATACCTGGAGGCACTACAAACAAGTGGATACCAATTAAAACTTACAATACAACCGGGACAACAACTCAAATAAAAAGCAGGAAAAAATAGGAGAAGATAAAATCATATGTTTAAACCCCTCATACGACGGGAAACTCAAACAAACATAGGGAAAGAATTCTTCAAAATCCTAGCTATTCATTTCAAAAGGAGCACCAACTGTCCAAAATATTTAACAAAAACACTGTCAAACTTTAGTACTCTGTATGCCAACCTCTAAAACCTGATTGACGCATCCTATATAATATGAAAATCAACACAGACAAAAGAAGGGTGATGAAAGGAATCTTGCAATTGCACGAGAAAGGAGCAGTGCCCACTAACAATAAATGTCTCCACAACAACATTGTATTACAGGATACTGTATACATCAGATAAATGAAAAAAGAAAAATACATTGGGATCACTGAAAACCACTTCAAACCTGATATGCAACAACAATCAGTCATTCAATAAAGAAAATTTAAAAACCAAACAGAACTGAGCAAATTATCTGGAAAACTTTAAAGACGCAAAACAAGCTACAATATATCCTGGAAAATCATAATAAGAGCATCACCATACAGCGATGTTTCAAAAAGGTGCAACTTTGTTTACTGAAAAAAATGGTTAATACTATAGCAAACACACTTAGCACTTTAAAACACCAAACGAAATAGTAAACAACTGCAGGCTTAAATGGAAATCGTATTGTTAGTGAATCTCATCCAAAAAAAACCTGAAAGCCCCAAAATAAACACGTGCAGCCAACCGCACGTGCTAATCAACCGCAAACGTGAGCCAACACGCTATTTACATCGGCGGTGGGCAAAAAAAATCATCCTGATGACAGCGCAACGCCGCTAGAATAAAAACAAAGTTTGTCGACGTGTAAACTGAGGTTTTACCTTCTTTTTACATCATTGACAATGTTGCGCCCCAAGGGGTCGAGCACTTTTAATTATCATTTTAGGCTCTTGATTATAATTCATCTTGATTGCTCTCCACGTTGAGCACACCCTTGTGGCCCGAAAGATTGTAAAATGGAGGAAATCAATTTTAGGCTGTGTCAACAAAAAATACAGTTCTCTAACCCACATTTTCTTAAAAGCATTAATAGAACAAACGAAAAGTTCGTTCGCAAATAAGAGATGGAAAGCATTCTTTTTCCTGAACCGAATGCAATAAATAGAGGACATAAAACTACGATTTTTCAAATCTGGCGATCACCACAGTCATAGACGATATGAAACCCTTTGATGATCAATGAAATAAGAATGAGAACAACATTGAATTCAAAAAAATCTAAACAACGATTTCCAATCACATTAAAAAAACCATATAAAACAAGTACCCAATGACCCCCCCCAAAAATATTGTGTTAGGTGACAAATCTAGCATTACTACAAAATGGAACCATAGGTATATTCTCAACTCCTGACAAAAAACAAACCAGAAAAACTACATAAAAAGCTGACAATAATATACATGATCAGTTATCAGCTCTAAAGATATAGGAACTGAGAGCGCATTGACCTAGTGTCAGGATAGAAGCGACAGCAACTATAAGAAGCTTTCATATACACTCAAAGTCCACAAGCCCCAATTTGTCATAACAATCCAACATGCTGAACTATTAAAACCCATCGAAATCTGATTAGGCAAAATATGCAAGAAGATTCTGGGAAAAAAATAACAATGGACATATAATATCTTAACTATGTTTACATCCTCTGGAAGAACACATACGGAAGTTATCCAATGGTTCAAAAAAATCAATAAACAAGTATTACAGTATTTATCACATTTGACTTAGTTAGACTTTACCATCATAGATGAGGAACTACTCTCCAAAGCCTGAGTTTGCCAGTAACACACAGACCATAACAGGGTCAGAAATGGAAATCATTCTCCACACCAAGAAAACTTATAAACAGCAGAAATGAAACTGGATCAGGAAAACCAACAAGAAACTAATCAGTCGACGTAACCATGGGTTCATATGAAGGTGCAGAACATGTGAACTGGTCGGACTAATCATGCTGTCCAACATCAAGAAAAACTCGGAAAACAAGTCGGGAATGTACGAGACGATGGGCCTTGCTGCACTAACAACAACCCAAGAACCATCGAAAAAATGTTGAAAGAACTATGCAAATTCTTCCAAACCAACAATTAAAGCTACCATTGGATGCAATCAAAAAGGTAGTGTGAACTAACTTTGACATAAACTGGATCTCAACAACATATATATTAAACCATACAAGAAACCCAACGATATCACCTCTTTTTGTAACACCAAAAGTATCCATCCACCCATCTGTATTAAAGTCAATACCCCATGCATAAACAAGAGACTATCAAAACCTGTCATGCATAGAGAGAGTGTTCAACAAGCAGAAGTGGATTACAGGAGGCTATTCAAACATGTGGATACAATACAAATACAATACAAACCCGGAAACAACACAAATATAAGAGAAAAATAGGGGAGATGATAATCATATGGTGTTAACCCCCATACGAGGG
The DNA here is from genome assembly GCA_018398815.1 of Conus ventricosus. Lineage (NCBI taxonomy): Eukaryota > Metazoa > Mollusca > Gastropoda > Neogastropoda > Conidae > Conus > Conus ventricosus. The sequence continues at coordinate 7,732 of JAFLJL010016029.1, read as the reverse complement.
AAACTCAAACAAACATAGGGAAAGTATTCTTCAAAATCCTTGCAAACTTATTTCCAAATAAAGAGCACAACTGTCAAAAAATTTAACCAAAAACATGTCAAACTATCGTATCATGTATGCCCAACCTCAAAAACCTGATTGACGCATCCAAATAAAATGTAAATCAACACAGACTAAAGAAGGGTGAAGAAGGAAATCTTGCAATTGCACGAGAAAGGAGCAGCTGCCCACTAAACAATATAAATGTTCTCCACAACAACATTGTATTCAGGCTACTGTAAAATCAGAAATGAAAAAAGAACATTACATAAGGGATCACTGAAAACACTTCAAAACCAGATATGCAAACCACAAAGTCATTAATTAAAGATAAATATAAAAACCCAACAGAACTGAGCCAAATATATCTGATTTTAACGGACGCAAAAAACAAGCTACTATATATTCCTGGAAATCATTAAAAAGAGCATCACCTTACAGCATGTTTCAAAAAGGTGCAACCTATGTTTATTGAAAAATGGTTAATACTATGCCAAACGCACTTAGAACTCTTTTAACACCAAACAGAAATAGTAAACAACTGCAGGCTTAAATGGAAATCGTTGTTAGTGAAACATCCAAAACAAAAAACTGAAAGCCCACAAAAAACACGTGCAGCCCCCAACCCGCACGTGCTAACACCAGCAACGTGAGCCACACGCTATATAACATCGGCGGTGGGCCAAACAAAAATCATACTGATGAAGCGCAACGCCGATATAAGACACAAATTTGTCGTTTTAACCTTGGAGTTTTACCTTCCTTTTTAACAGCATTGACAAATGTTGCTCAACAAGGGGTCGAGCACTTTTAAAATCATTTTAGGCTTTCTTTGATTATTATTAGTCATATATATATATATATATTATATATGTTTTATTTATATTATATATTTATTCAAATTTAAACCAAAGCTTGATCTTTATGTCTTAGAATGAAGTATTTGTGGGAGATAAGCAATTCATATATGTTGTGGCAGATTTTTGCCTAACTAACAGTATGTGCTTGTGTGGTGAATGGGAAAAAATTAAATACATGATCCTCCCCCCCCCAAAAGCTTCAGAAGATTATAGTCTCAAGGGAGTGATGATCTCCAATGGGGAGAAACCATAACATATAAATCCTGGTCAGATTACGATATTTTCGAAATGATTGTTATTCCTCTCAGTGACCGCCGGGCGAAAGTGGTATTTGACTCCTCTGCCTTTTCGGGTTTTAAGAAGGAATGCTATCAAGAAAAAGCTGGTGTGCAATACACAGTATGTTTGTCGAGTTTTTCAAAAAACAACAAAGGTGGCCACCTAAGAAGCAAACGAAAAATATGAAAGAGCAAAAACAAGCTACATTTCTTGTGAAAAGTAGAAAATATAAAAAGATATCTCTTAAGGACAACGAGTGTGAGGCTAGTTTCCTGGAATGAGATTCCGCCAAGGGACTAAAATTACATAAACTAATAAATTCCAAGGATAAGTACCGCACCATTCCAGCAACTTACAGAGCAAGCTTCCATGTTGTGCAATGACTGCAAGAAAATATTCCAATAATTATAAAAAACGCTTCCTCTTATTATTTTTTCCCATTCACCCAACAAGCACATACTGTTAGTTAGGCAGAATATTGCCCACTAAGATATGAGTTATCTCCCAACTATTTCTTCAATCTAGACATAAGAGAAGACTTTGTTTTTATATGAATATTTATTGCAGTCATTGCAACCACCAAAGTGCTCTTTAAGTTGCTGGAATGGTGCGGTATTATCCTTGGAAATTTATTATTTATTGTATATATCTATTTTATATCTATATATATATCTATTTATAGTATTTTTAATTTTTTATATATATATATATAGATATATTATATTATTTATATTGATATGTGGCATGGTAGTGCATGTCTTCATCGTCCGTGGGAGGGGTGGTTGGGTCTGTGGGGTGTTGCTCGGCAGCTGGAGGTGGTGTTTTTCGCCGGTGGGCTCTGCATGTCATGAATATACGGGCTGGTACACCCATGGGGGTTGCTCTGTAAGGCTGTTTGAGCTCATCCGGTGTCTAATTCTACCTTGTTACAGGAGCAGTTATGTCCCTTGATATCTATGGAGTGTCCTGTGCGTGCCTGTACAATCGTCAACACAGCGCAGGCCTCCAAGGGTGGTACAGGACCTGCTTTAAGGCGGGGTGAGATAGACAGTGCTTCTCTGGGCCCTCCATGACCTTCGGGGTTTTCTTTTTCTTCTTTGCCTTATCTAGGCTGACCCGGGAAAGGTCCTGTGCGGTGAGGAAGACCACTGACCAAGGGAAAGTCTGTTGACAGTGTGGAAAGACTACAACTTTGGATTTCTTCTTGAGGGGCACATAAGACGTATGGCGAAAGCTTGGTGTGTTCTGGAGTGGCACTGTCTTCATCTGTCCGTGGGCAGGGGTGGTAGGGTCTGTGGGGTGTGCTCAGGCAGCTGGAGGGTGGTGTTTTTTCGCCGGTGGGCTCTGCAGTCATGATATAAGGTGTACAACCATTGGGATGCTACTTTAAGGCTGTTGAGCTGCATCCTGTAGTCTAATTTACCTCTGTTCAGGAGCTGGTTATGTCCTTGATATCTTAATGGAGTGTCATTGTTGAGTGCTGTACCCTTCGTCAACACAGCGCAGGCCTCAAGGGTGGTACAGGAATGCTCTAAAGGCGGGGGTGAAGACAGTGCTTATCGGGGTCCTCCCCAGCACCTTCGGGTGTTTCTTTTTCTTTTCTTTCCTATCTCTCTCTCTACTCTCTCCTCTCTCTCTCTCATCTCTCTCTTCTCTCTCTTATTTATATATTATATATTATATATATATATATATATTTTATCTGGGTTTTGAACAGCCAGAGCTGACGCTCAGACTGTTCATATCTTTTATCTCCCTTGCTTTCCTTGAATGGATCTCAAGCATAGGCTTCAAAGATTGTCCCCTATATTTTATATTGTTTGATAGTGCTTGTAGTTTTTCAGCACTTGTTATCTCCACAATTGTGTTTTGTTCCATTTATACCTTTCGCTGGCTGGCTTTGAGGTGACTGTGGATTCTTTATTGAACCTTGTGGGGGAGAAAACAACCTAGAATTATGGACTGTGGTGTGTCTCTATTGACACCATGGATTGACACAATCAGACGTGTCTCCTGATGAGTCCGATCTGCGGTCGAAGGCCTAGGAGCAGGCAATACAAATTAATGTGCTTTCAAGGGATTTACGATGATTCCTCAGGGCAGCTGTGAGGGTTTTCATATTTATATTATTTTCCACGCATTTTCTTCATCTTCAAAATTTTTTTTTTTTTTTTTTAAAGTTCAAATCTTTGCCAAAGTCATTACTTTATCGACTGAGAAATGTTACATGCACTTGTTTTCCTACATTACGTTAATTGTTCATGCAGTTTTTTGTTTGGTTCCATCAGTGGGAGATTGTCATCTCTTAGGAGATCAGGAAAAGGTTGCTGCTGTACTTTTCGTAGCCACTCTCTTGCTTGGTTATTGAATCAGCAGAGCTGACACATAGGACTGTTCTTATCTTTTTATCCTCCCTTGCAATCTGAATGGATCTCAAGCATAGGGCTCAATGATTGTCTCCTATATTTTATATTGTTTGAATAGTGTTTAGTTTTTCAGCAACGTTTTTCATCTCCACACTGTGTTTGTTCCATTTATAACCTTCGCTGGGTGCTGTTGGTTTCTTTTTGAACCCTTGTTGTGAGAACTCCATTAGAATTATGGAACTGTGGTGTGTCTCTGTTTGACCACCAAGAGCATTGACACTATCAGCCGTGTCTCTACTTGTTGAGGTCCGATCCAGCGGTCGAAAAGGCCTGGAGCAGGCATTACAAATATAATGTGCTTTCAGAGTGGGATTACGATGATTCGCTCAGCAGCTTGTGTTAAGGGCCTTTTCTTATTTTTAATTTATTCCAACATTTTTTCATCTTCAAATTTTTTTTTAAAAGTTCATGTCTTTGCCAAAGTCTTTACAATAAAGACTGGAAGAATTTTTTCTGCACGTGTTTTCCCCACTACTTAATTGTTCAGCATTTTATATTTTTTTATATATATATCTAGATATATTGAATTATAAACAACGTTGCTTTCGCTCTTATGTTTCTTAGATTGAAGAAATAGGGGAGAGTACGCATTCATATCTGCAGTGGTTGTGTTTTCTGCCTATCTAACAGTATTGTGCTTGAGTGGGTGAATGGGAAAAATAAATAAATGCTTCTCATAATGAGCTTCGCAAGGCTTTTTCTCCAAGGGGGAGGATATACTCCTATAGGGGAGGGAAACTCACTAACATATTACTCCTGGTCATATACCGATATTTCGAAACTTGGTGGATTTTCTCAGTGACCGCGGTAAAGTGGTAATTTGACTCCGCGGTCATGAGGAGGAAACAACCAAGTTTCGAAATGTTGCTCCAGTTCGGTTGAGCATTTTTTTAATATCTCTGCTGGTATTCAATACCCATTGTCTATATTTTTATATATATGTGGTGTGTTTGTGCATGCGGAGTGGTGTGTGTGTGTGTGTGTGTGTTGTGTGCGAGCTCGTTTTTGCCACTCAGAGAGAGAGAGAGGAAGAGAGAGGAGAAGAGAGAGAGTGAGAGGAGAGTAGAGAGGAGTGAGGAGAGAGAGAGTGAGAGAGAGAGAATTGCATTTTCATATTCTTAACAAAAATAGGCATCAGAGATATCAGTAATCAACGTGAATGGTTGAAATACACCTATCAGCGGTTCTACTACGGGTGCGACAAAACTAGCACGTGGCACCCGAGACTTCTAGAACTTGACTGGTCCACTCTTGTCGAATATTTCAGATGTGTTATAATTCAGTCTGGGGGACTTTAATTCTATTGATGACATGCATGTTGCGCGAGAAGAAAAGGCAGAAAAAGTGACAAAGACACTCGTCATGAGCTAATATGCAAACACTGTACGAGGTAATTTGATATACCTCGCTCCACTCCCCCCCTCCTCTCTCTCTCTCTCTCTCTGTTGTGGAAAGGTCATGACGGATTGTTAGTGAGAGGGAAATGTAAAGAAACACACACAACACACCACACGCACGCACGCACGCACGCACGCACGCACGCACGCACGCACGCACGCACGCACGCACGCACCCCCCCAAACGCACAGCACGGCACGCACACCACAACCAGCCACCACACACACAAAACACACTCACTCACACACACTCACACACACACACACACACACACACACACACACACAACACACACACAACACACACACACACACACACAAAACGTCGCTGTTTGAATAGTAGGCATGGAGAAGGCTTTTGACAAAGTTGGAGGAAGGGTCACATGCTCAAGCATTGCGTTTGAGGTTCCGGCAAGATTACATCTGAATCAGCCTGAATTGCACAACTGCCAGGCTCGAGTTCGACTCAAAGCTTGCAAGAACAAAAGAACTGATGAGGAAAGGGAGTGCCTAAGGAGAAGTCCGCACGCGCACACTCTTTCTCATCTTTGTTGGTCGACATCTCCAAGAAGCTTCCCGAGAGGAGTTTGAAGTAGGTTCTATGCAAGTCGTTATTTAGTAATTTTGGTCATAAGGACTGTTATATTGTGAGGTAGTCCTTTGAAACTACATCAACAAGATCGAGTACGTGGACTCAGAAAGATGGTGGTCTCCATCAACAAATACAAGACAATAAAACTTCGCCGTGGTTCAGCTCACACAACAAAAACCAAGAGGCAAGTTGACACGTAGGACGGCACAAAAGCCTGCAGGAGAAGCAAGCGCCATTTTGTCTTGGCGTAACATTTAAATGCCACAATCACCTGGAAGCAACAAAATCACGAGTGTAGAGTCGAGGCATAAGACTAGGCTCTTATCCTAAACCTCCCCCCCAAAAACAACAACAGCAACAAACAAAAAACACTAAAACCATTAAAATCCAACAATAAAACTGACAGAGACCATAAGGAAACGATTCCACAGGACTTTCATTAGAATCAAACTGTATCTGGATTCTTTATTGAACCCTTGTGGTGAGAACACCATAGAATTATGGACTGTGGTGTGTCTCTATTTGACACCAAGAGCATTGACACAATCAGCCGTGTCTCCCTGATGAGTCCGATCCAGCGGACGAAAGGCCTAGGAGCAGGCAATACAAATAAATGTGCTTTCAAAGGGATTACGATGATTCCCTCAGGCAGCTAGTGAAGGGCTTTTCATATTTATAATATATTCCACGCATTTTCTTCATCTTCAAAATTTTTTTTTTTTTTAAAGTTCAAATCTTTGCCAAGTCATTACTATATCGACTGAAGAATTGTTAACCTGCACTTGTTTTCCCCCACTACTTAATTGTTCAGCATTTTTTTGTTTGGTCCATCAGTGGGAGATTGCATCTCTTAGGAGATCCAAGTAAAGGTTGTTCTGTACAATTCTTAGCCACTCACAATGCTTGGGTTATTGAACAGCAGAGCTGACCACTCAGACTGTTCCATATCTTTTTATCTCCCTTGCATCCTTGAATGGATCCTCAAGCATAGGCTCAAAGATTGTCTCCTATATTTTATATTGTTTGAATAGTGCTTTTAGTTTTTCAGCAACGTTTTTCATCTCCACACTTGTGTTTTGTTCCATTTACTACCCTTCGCTGGGTGCTGTTGGATTCTTTTTTGAACCCTTGGTGGTGAGAACACCATAGAATTATGGACTGTGGTGTGTCTCTGTTTGACACCAAGAGCATTGACACAATCAGCCGTGTCTCCCTGATGAGTCCGATCCAGCGGACGAAAGGCCTGGGAGCAGGCAATACAAATAAATGTGCTTTCAGAGGGGATTACGATGATTCCCTCAGGCAGCTAGTGAAGGGCTTTTCATATTTATAATATATTCCACCCATTTTCTTCATCTTCAAATTTTTTTTTTTAAAGTTCAAGTCTTTGCCAAGTCATTACAATAACGACTGAAGAATTGTTAACCTGCACTTGTTTTCCCCCACTACTTAATTGTTCAGCATTTATATATATATATATAATATATATATATATATTGAATTATAAACAAAGCTTGCTCTTATGTCTTAGATTGAAGAAATAGGGGAGATACGCATTCATATCTGCAGTGGTAGATGATTCTGCCTAACTAACAGTATGTGCTTGAGTGGGTGAATGGGGAAAAATAAAATAAATGCTTCTCAAAATGAGCCTTCAGCAAGCTTATATTCTCCAAGGGGGAGACATCCTCCAATAGGGAGGGAAACTCACTAACATATAACTCCTGGTCATATACCGATATTTCGAAACTTGGTGGTTTCTCCTCAGTGACCGCGGAAAGTGGTAATTTGACTCCGCGGTCACTGAGGAGAAACCACCAAGTTTCGAAATGTTGCTCCCAGTTCGGTTGAGCATTTTTTTAAAATCTCTGCTGGTATTCACTACCATTGTCTATATATATATATATATGTGTGTGTGTGTGCATGCGTGAGTGTGTGTGTGTGTGTGTGTGTGTGTGTGTGCGCGCTCGTTGTTTGCCACACAGAGAGAGAGAGAGAGAGAGAGAGAGAGAGAGAGAGAGAGAGAGAGAGAGAGAGAGAGAGAGAGAGAGAGAATTGCATATTCATATCTCTTAACAAACTAGGCCATCAGAGATATCAGTAATCACCGTGAATGGTGAAACACCTATCAAGCGGATC
>JAFLJL010016028.1:0-33741 GCA_018398815.1 Conus ventricosus | reverse complement strand
GAGAACTAACATTATGATTGGCCCAAGACTTTAACATTATAAAATACGAAATCACCACAAAGAATGCTATTACATCATACATGGCATTTGTGTTATATAGATGTGTTTTTCTTAAAGCCGATAGGATACAAAGTCAACACAATGGTCCCTTGACTACCATGGCCATAAATGAAAGTAATTACAATAGTGAGGCAATGAATAGATTCCACAGCAATGAAACGAAAATAGCATTTACCAAGAAGAAGAAGAGGAGGAGGAGGAGAAAGAAGATCAGTAATTCACAGTCTGTGGACCTAGGTTCTATGTACATAAATGCACCCATACAGCCCCACACTTATATTTAAACTGCTTGTGCATTGTGTCCATACAATAGCCATAAAACAAAAGCATACATACACTTGAAAAAGACTCTGAGAGTCGAAACGTTGTGCATTGTTTTTGTTTCCTTTTTTGACCTCCCTTTTGTTTCGGTCTTTACTACCTTATCTTCAAATTATATAGTTTGTTACTTTTAATTTGCTTATGTCTTCGTCACTTGCCATTCAACTGGGTCTGTCTACTTCAATTCAGTTTAGATCATATAAGAGTTTAGCTGGTACACAAAAGTGATGAGCCCCCTCCCCCCCCCCCCCCCTTCCTCCCCTCACTCCTGCACAGTCTATCAGTTATTCAACCCTTCTTTTCTTCAGCATCGTTGACCACACACACTCTCTCTCCTTTCATCTGTATGATCTGCTCTTATGCATGTTTATATTTTGGCTGTGAACACACACACACGCACACAACACACACACACCACACACACACACACACACACACACACACACACACACACACTCCTATCATCTGTATGATCTGATCTTATGCATGTTTATATTTTAGTTGTGAACACACACGCACGCACGCATGCACACATGCACGCACGCACACATGCACACATGCACACACACACACACACACACACACACACACACACACACACACAGAATCCCAGGCACATGACCATCAAACCTCCAACTCTACAAAGCAGGCTTAAAACCACACACTCTTTTCCACAGAGTGGAGCAACGACAGGAAAAAAACAAAAAAACAACCAGGTAAAAACCAAGCCAGGGGACCTCACCTGCACTGAACGCTGATCTCCACCTTGGAAGAAGGCATGGTGGCCGACCCAGGCTGAAAGCTGGGATCCATAGTGCCGGACGCTGCTGAAAGAGCCACAGAGAAAGATGCTTCCTTAACACACACACACACTCAGCCAGCCACCTAGTCCAGTCGTCGTCAGTACCACAGCTGCCCTGTCAAAACAGTCCAGCTCTCTTCTTTGGTTGTCTGTACAGCGTCACTGTTCAACGTTGGGATAGATTCTCCTGTTGTCACTGGCCATCCATATGATCTCTTTTCAACTGTTTGACACTTTCTACGTCTGTTGTTACCAGCTTCCCTGAAGATGGAGTATGGCTGTCTTAATGGCGGGATAAAAAACGGTCATACACACAAAAGTCCACTGCCTGTCTATACAGGCAGTGTCTGCAGGACTATCAGCCTGCGTACACAGAAAGAAAGACAGAAAAGTTGTTGTCAGTAACAAAGTATTTCTTACTAACTGTTAGGCTCTTACTGTTAATGTTACCGTCGGTAACAAAGCATTTGTTTACAACTGTTTAGTGTTTGTTTCCAATGGCTTGACATTTACTGTTAATGCTATTGTCAGTAAGAAAGTATTTCTTTCTAACTGTCAAGCACTTTCTACAACCATTAATGTCTGTGAAAAAAAAAGTACTTCTTTCCAAGAGTTGGGCATTTTATTTTAATGTTAATATTAGTAACAAAATATTTCTTCTCAACTGTGGGTCATTTCTACTACTGTTAATGTCAAGTAACAAAGTCTCTCTTTCCAACTGTTAGGCACTTTCTACTTCTGTTAATGTCACTTTGTTCGTAACAAAGAATTTTTCCAACTGTTGGGCCCTTTCTACTTCTGTTAATGCCAGTTTGTTAGTAACAAAGAATTTTTCCAACTGTTGGGCACTTTCTACTTCTGTTAGTGTCACTTTGTTCGTAACAAAGAAATTTTTCCAACTGTTGGGCACTTTCTACTTCTGTTAATGCCACTTTGATGGTAACAAAGAATTTTTCCAACTGTTGGGCACTTTCTACTTCTGTTAATGTCACTTTGTTTGTAACAAGAATTTTTCCAACTGTTGGCACTTTCTACTTCTGTTAATGTCACTTTGTTCGTAACAAAGAATTTTTCCAACTGTTGGGCACTTTGTACTTCTGTTAACGTCACTTTGACGGTAACAAAGAATTTTTCCAACTGTTGGGCACTTTCTACTTCTGTTAATGCCACTTTGTTAGTAACAAAGAATCTTTTCAACTGTTGGCACTTTGTACTTCTGTTAATGTCAATAACAAAGCACTTCTCTCCAATTGTTGGGCACTTTTTACTTTTTCCAATGCACATGACAAAGCATCTCTCTTCAACGACTATGCAGTTTCTACTGCTGCTAATTCTGGTAACAAAGTACCTCTTTTCAACTGTTGCTCTCTTTCTACTACTGTCCATGTTGGTAACAAGGTAATTCTATCTAATGTTTGGCCACTCTCTGCAAATGCCAATGTCAGTCACAAACATCTCGTTTCAACTGTTGGACACTTCGTACTACTGTCAATCTCGTAGCAAAGTATCTCTGTCACGGTTTGTTACGAGGCCTATGACGATGGCCATCTAGGTAGTAGAATTATTCATTTATTTATTGTGGTCGTTGTGGTCGTATATCCGTCCTTTAATGTGGCTTGTGGTGTGGTTGCACCTTTGGTGTTTTCAGCTCAGGTTAGGTTTACTTTCTCTCTCTCTCTCTCTCTAATTCCACTGCCCGTGCAATTCATCCTGCAGGTTCACGGGTGGTGGTATCTTTTCCTTGTACTGGCTGTCTCTATCGGCCCTCACTGTCTTTTCACTGCCGCACGTGCAAGTTCCTCTTAGCTTGAGGTATTCTCAACTGTGACGTAGCGTGGATGTTGGCCGCCATCGCTTAGGCAGGTTTTTCTTCACTCGAGCGAAGATGTCTCTGGGAGGCGCTGCTCGGTCTTGGTTCTTCCCTTCGTCGAAGGTACAGTCGGGTACCTTCATTTCTACAGTCGGCTGTAGGAAGGAGACATCACTTCACCTTTTTCCGCATCTGCGCTGCTGTCCTCTCGACGGACAGAGGGCAAGAGAGTCGTTTGACCGCCTCTTCGGGGTCACCACGGGTAGCTGGTAAGCATCAGTTTCGTGGTTTGTTTTTTGGGTTTTTCTTTTGGTTTGTTAGCCGGCCTTATTCTTCTCTTTGCGCAATTTTCTTTTGTTTTCAAATTGTAAAGGAATATTGTTTGAGGACCTTTTCTGGTTAATTCAATCTTTAACCTGCCATTCTAAATTATATCCAAAATCTTTCTCCTGTTTATGCATCTGGTGATTGCGGTAGTCGGTGGGGATGGGAGAGAACCTGGTGATTCAGGGTTTGGTACTTGCTTAGTCTCGCTCGTCCGCCCCTGTCACATTCGCCGGACTCTTATCTTCGGCCACCGTCTGTTTGTGTGTGCAAGGAGAACGAGTTTATGTCGCGATGGTGCGTACGCTTGATTAGCGGTTGGATGCGTGGTTGGAGATTTGTGTTATTTTGAAATGTTGCTATAAAATGTGGGGATAATTGTGCATTGAATTTTATTTGCAAATGTGGTGGCAGATGTAAAGCCATGGTTGCTCTATTAGTTCAGTTTCCTAGGAAAGGAAATGTTAAACGTGAGTGAGAGAAGGATGAAGATAATTCATATTTGTTTTATAGCCTGTTAATTTAATGCAGTCTCTTACCTGCTTCGTATGTGAAGACTTTAACAAACATTTCTGATTTGGTTGGTTTGCTGCGTTATGCTCAGGTCTGTGTTGAGCTGGTGTTGATGTATTTAGTAGACCTCCCCTCGCCCATCATGCGAGTGGACTGTTAGGGTTTAACAGCATGGGTCAGACTGTACTGACTGCGGGGTTCCAGTACCCGTCTTTCTTCTCTCCTAGCTGTCGCCTTTTCCCTCCTCCCGGGGGCTTCGCCCGGAGCACGCACTGGTTGGACCACGCACTGGTTGGTAACACGCACTGGTTGGGACCACGCACTGGTTGGTAGCGCGCACTGGTTGGGACCGTGCACTGGCTGGTAACGCGCACTGGTTGGGGCCACGCACTGGTTGGGACCACGCATGGTTGAGGCCACGTACTGGTGGGAAAAGCCCGTGGACTTGGCTGGACAGTCCTGATCCCCGTCTAGGACCTCCAGCAGCAACGCCCCGTCCCCCGGGCGCGCTCTCCATCGTCTGTTTGTGTGGGTCAAGGGTGTCGGCCTTGAACGATCTTCAGGAACCGACCCGGTTTGGGGCACCGGTGCGACAGGGTGCTCCCGGTGGACTTTGGAGAGGCAGGGGTGTGAGGGCACCACATGACAGGGAAAGGGATGGGGGCTGGAATTATTTATTTTAATTGTGTATATGTCATATGTGTTGAAATGCTTGATTGTGATTGTGTATGTTGTGTGTGTTGGAATGCTTGATTGTGATTGTGCATGGTGCGTGTGTTGAAATATTTATTTGTGATTGCGTGTGTTGATGTGAATAAAATGGGGTGTTGTATCGTAATCTTTCTTGTGTGGGCTCTTGCGAGGCGTGTGAGGTCAGTCACTCCCTTCACTCCCATCTAGACCGATCCTGTCAGGGCAGACCTCCAGGGGTCGGTCATGACATTTGTGGGGGCTCATCGGGATGTGAAGGGCTCTGGCTGTCTCTCTCGTTTCGCGGGAGTACCTGTTCAGTTCTGTCTGTTTTGTATATGTTTAGTCAGTTTGTCATGCCCTGTGGGTTGGGCATAGAATAGACCCACTGCCCTGCCATGCATGTCGTAAGAGGCGACTAAGGCAGGACCACCTCGCCCACGAGGATAAAGGGGTTTGCGTAGGGCTAACAACCCTGCCTGTAAAAAAAGACGAGTTACAGAGCATCAACGACAATGACCAAAGCATTCACCTGGGCAATGAAGGGTCTCCATCCGGAGACTTATGACGCAGTGCAGTGAAAGCCGAAGGAAGCTGCAAGGCCGACTCCCCTTCTAACACCCAGGACAACAACGAAAGTAGCCACATGGAACATCAGGGACGATGTTTGAAACAGGAAAAACCATCCAAGTTGCGAGAGAGATGAAAAACTACAAGATCGGAGTGCTAGGACTGAGTGAGACAAGGTGGTACAATCAGGACAGCTGAGACTTTCATCTGGAGAAACAGCTGCTGTACTCAGGACACACAGAGGATGAGCCCCCCACACTGAGGGTGTGGCCCTGATGCTGGCAACACGGGGCACAAGGGCACTCATCGGATGGGAACCTGTCAACTCCCGCATCATCACAGCCAAGTTTACCACGAAGAAGAATGACATCAGGCTGAACATCATCCAGTGCTATGCTCCCATCAATGATGCGGAAGAAGAGAAGAAAGATGACTTCTACCAGCAACTACAGACAGTGATAGACAAAAGAGGAGCAAAGGACATAACCATACTGATGGGAGATTTTAACGCCAAGATCGGAAGGGACAACACAGGCTACGAGGACATCATGGGGACACATGGACTGGACAGATGAACGAGAATGGTGAGCGTTTTGCAGACCTGTGCGCCCTGAACAGCTGGTGATAGGAGGAAGCATCTTCCCACACAAGCGCATCCACAAGGCCACATGGAGATCCCCGAACCATGTCACGGAGAACCAGATTGACCACATCTGCATTAGCCGCAAATTCAGGAGATCATGGCGGGATGTACGATGTGATGAGAGGTGCTGACGTGTCATCAGACCACCACCTTCTTTTAACAACGTGAGACTTCGCCTCAAGAGATTCACCAACACCAACAACACACGTACAGGTACAATGTGGGACTGCTCCGGAACAGGGACACACAAGCAGCATTCCAGATCAGCCTTTCCAACAGGTTCCAGCCGCTACAAGAGCTGATAGAAGACAGTGAGACGGACATCGAGACACAGTGGGAACACTGCAAGAAGCTCTGGCATGACACATGTGAAGAGATCCTTGGCAAGAAGAAGGCCCAGCACAAAGAATGGATCTCTGCGACACCATCCACAAGTTGGAAACAAGGAGAGAGAAGAAAGCTACACTGAACACGAGCCGAACAGAGCAGCTAGGGCAAAGGCACAGGAAGAGCACACAGCAGCGAACGGAGAAGTAAAGAAGAGCATCAAGAAGGACAAGAGGGACTACTTTGACGACCTGGCCAGCCAAGCAGAGGCAGCAGCCGGACAGGGGAATCTGAAGGACCTGTACCTGGTGACCAAGAAGCTGACGGGTAAGTTCCAGCAGACAGACAAGCCAGTGAAGGACAAGAACGGAAACCCACTGACAACAACCGAGGAACAGCTGAAACGATGGGCAGAACACTTCAGGGAGCTGCTGAACCGCCCCGCCCCTGACGCACCACCAGACATCCACCTGCAGAGACAGACCTGCCCATCAGCTGTGACAAACCCTCAAAGGCAGAGATCAAGAAGGCCATCATGACTCTGAAAAATGGGAAGGCTGCAGGGCCGGACGAGATACCAGCAGAAGCCATCAAAGCAGACAAGAGACAGCTGTCAACATGCTATACAGCCTCTTCAGCAAGATCTGGGAGAAGGAGGAGGTACGGCTCAGTGGAAAGAAGGAATTGTCATCAAGCTGCCGAAGAAAGGAGACCTCAGGGACTGCACAGCACTACCGAGGGATCATGCTCCTGTCAACGCCAGGCAAGGTTCTCAACAGGGTTCTACTGGAGAGAATGAAAGAGGCTGTCGACCCCAAGCTCCGAGACCAGCAGGCAGGCTTCGGCAGAACAAATCATGTGCCGACCAGATCGCCAGCCTGCGCATCATCGTGGAGCAGTCGCTGGAGTGGAACTCCCCCCTTTACATCAACTTCATAGATTATGAGAAGGCTTTCGACAGTGTGGACAGAGAGATGCTGTGGAAGCTGCTGAGCATTACGGAGTCCCAAGAAGATCATCTCCCTCATCCGGTGCACCTACCAGGACATGAACTGCAGGATTGCCCACGCCGGCCACCTGTCCGAAAGTTTCGAGGTGAAGACTGGGAGTTCGGCAGGGATGCCTGCTGTCGCCGTTCCTCTTCCTCCTGGTCATTGACTGGATCATGAAGACCACTACAACAGGCAGAAACAACGGTATACAGTGGACACTCTGGACGCAGCTCGATGACCTTGACTTCGCTGACGACTGGCGCTCCTGTCACACAGCCACAGCCAGATGCAGGACAAGACCACTCGCTTGGAGACCACATCAGCCGGGACAGGGCTAAGATTAACAGGAAGAGACCGAGCTGATGAAATCAACACCACTGCCAACACACCAGTCACAGTCGATGGAGAGCCCATCAGGAGGTGGAGTCTTTTGTCTACCTGGGAAGCGTGGTTGACCAACAGGGAGGCACGGACCGAGACGTCACAGCAGAATCGGCAAGGCAAGAGCAGCTTTCGTCATGCTCAAGAACATCTGGGCATCTGGAGAATCAGCATAAGAACCAAACTCCGCATCTTCAACTCCAATGTGAAATCAGTTCTGCTCTACGGATGCGAGACGTGGCGAACAACACAGACAATGCAACAAAAGATTCAGACATTCTTACACCTGTCTGAGGCGCATCTACAAAATCGATGGCAGGACAAGGTCCGAACGAAGATCTGTGGGAGCGTGCGGGACAGGAACCAGTGGCCAGCAGTACTGCGAAGGAAGTGGGGCTGATCGGACACACCTCAGGAAGCCAGCATCCAGCACACACGCCAAGCCCTGACTGGACCCGCAGGTAAAGAGGAAAGAGAGGCCGGCCTCGCAACAGCTGGAGACGAGACACTGAGGCGGAGTTGAAACACAAGGGACAAACTGGATGGAATGACCAGAACAGCCAGAACAGAGTGCGATGGCGAAGGGTCGTTGATGGCCTATGCTCCACCGGGAGCGACGGGCATAAGTAAGTAAGTAGTCAGTTTGTCGTGTTTGTTTGTTGGTGGTTGGCTGGGTGACTCTAGCGTGTAGGGAGTCTTGGTGCCTGAGGAACATCCAGGTGTGACCGTGAGTCGAGGTGAGACCAGGGGAATCGACCGCCGTCCAGACCTCCTTCCGCCGGTACCTCACGCAGGTACGGCCGTAAGTCTTTCCCTTTTGTTGCCGTTCAGTCTTCCATTCCTGTTTTGTAGGTAGCCAGTTTATTTTACCGGCTGGTTTATTGAGTACAGGGGTTGTATCGGACTTAGTGGTCATTTTTTCCTCTCTCCCGATTCCGTCTGCCATTTCTGTTTTATTCCCGGTGACCCACGCACTGTTGCTCGTGGCTGTGGAGCGCGGTGTTGCCAGAGTGGGAGCGCCGCACATTTTTTTTTTTTTTTTTTTTTTTTATTTCGGTGAGCCCCACCGCACTGTTGCGCGTGCTGTGGAGCGCGTGTTGCCAGAGTGGGAGCAGCCGAACACATCCGCACCACACACACACAATCCTAAAAGTTTGTTTCTTTCTAATGGAATTGTTCTTTCCCCTTATTTTGAGAACCGGAGGATATTGTTGTCATGGCAGCGTCCGGTGCTGGTGGTATGGCGACACGTGCGTCAAAGAAAAGGGTCTTCAGGAGGTAGTCCCTACTATTGAGTACCATACAGCGACGACAGTGACTTATATACTTATACCAGTGCTGTAGCCGATAGTCCATGAGTACTTTCACTACTTCTTCGCTAGGGGAGCTTCCTGCTGAGACCCCTAACTGGCACTTTCCGCTCGGTAGCGCAAGAGCATAGCGAAGCAACTGTGGGCTTCTGTCGAGTCACAGAACCAAACCCTCTCCTTCTCATGCTTTCCCTCGTAAGGAGTAAGCCCCCGTGAGACTTTCCTCATGGGAAAGTCGAGACCCAAGGGACGGACAGACGGTCAAACTCCCGTGTCGGAGAGGTGAATCCTGCTCAGGATATCGCCTCTGTCCTTATGTTTTTGGAGCGACAGCGACAGGAAGGAGGCTGCCTGCTTAGGGAAGAGGCTGTCAGCAGGAAGCCCTGCGTAAGGAAGAGGCTGCAACTGCGTAAGGAAGAGGCCTGTCAGGCAGGAAGCCCTGCGTAGGAAGAGGCGTCAGGCAGAAGCCCTCCGTAGGGAAGACTAGAAGGAGGAGGCTCTGCGCAGAGAGGAGACTGAAAGACAGGAAATTCGTGCGAATGGAAGAGGCCTAGGCTGCGCAGGGAAGAGTCTGCCAGACAGTTAGCTCTGCATAGGAAGATGCAGCCAGTCAGGAAGCCCCTCCGTAGGAAGAGGCTGTCAGGCAGGAAGCCCTCCGTAGGGAAGAAGCCTGGATAGGAATTAGGCTCTGCGAGGGAAGAGGTGGAAACAACTTCTGTCGCGGACTCCCGCATCTGTAAATCAGATGGGGTTGATCGACAGGCAAGTGATAGGGTTAGAGCCCAAAAATGAAGCTTCCAGAGTTTCAGACTAGTGAGACATTGATATGTATCTTAGAGCATTTTGACAAGGTTGCTAGTTCATACCTATTGACTGAGGATCATAAGGCATGCACCTTTTTTTTCTGGATATCTGGTACTAGCAAGGGAGTGTGTCCTTACGTCTAAATGAAGGCGCTCTTATGCATACACTGCAGTGCTCTGCGTAACGTTTCCACTTACTCCAGAAACGTACAGAGGAAGTTTAGAGTCCATGAAAAAGAATAACGTTGAGACCTTCGTGCAGTTTGGAGATAGGCTGGCGCAAAACGCTAGGGTACTGCGTCAGTTGGCTAAGCTGGAGCTTGAGGATCTGATTCTCATCGAGCAGCGACCAACCCGAGTCCCCAAGTTAGATCCGTATAGGGCGAACAGCACCACAGATTTCGCGGCTGCGATCCCCTACCGCTGATGTGTTTGATGAAGCCCGTAAGGGCTTATAGGCATCGCCCAGATACGGACAGGAAGACCCCACACAGGATTTAGTGGCAATAAGGCGCCGACACTGCTAGCGGGTTAGAACACGGCAGGCAGTCATCGGAACCCTCAGCACCTCCGACTGTGTGTTCTTGTGGTCTTCCTGGCCACATTAAGGAAATATTGTCCTAGAGCCGCCGGTAGTTCATGGGCTGGTCCTTCCCAGCGTCCTCGTGCCTCGGCAAACGTAGGGTCCTCCCAGCTTCTGGTGGCACAGAGGTCCAGTGTTCTTTCCGTTGTGGGTGTCTTCCTGTCGACTCCTCAGGGATTCTGGAGCAAACAACGCTCCTTTGTGGATAAGGATTTGTTTCAATCCTGAGGCTCGGCGGGCGCCAGTTAATGATGGTGGGGTTGAGGCTGTTTTACCTCCACCCGTCCTTCTGGTAACATATTTCAGTCTCCACCCCCTAACTTCTGTGGCGAAGTATGCATCGCGGTGAGCGACCTAATAATATATACTAATAATGGGAATTTATATAGCGCCTTCCAGGCACAAGGCGCTTTAACAAAGGCAGAAAAAGAGCATTGCTAAATGCAAATAAAATGCATGAAAAAAAACCGGGCTCAGAAATGAAAAACATAAGGCTCTCTCTCATCTCTCCCACGCGCACACACACTCTCACGCACAGACACAAAAACCATACAACAGCCTTCAACAAGCACAAACTACTAAGCAATCCACAAATAACAAAAGTCCAATCAACTATCTGGTAAATGACTTCTTCTTATTATTGTTTAAATGGAGGTTTATCAGGAGGTTTTGAAGGAAGAAAGGTTTAGAATGTCTTAAGTCATAGGGGAGTTTATTCCAGAGTTTGGGAGCTGCGAATGAGAAAGCTCGAATCGGCCATGCGTTTACGATGGGGGCGGTAACTGGGAAAAGCTGAAGGTCCTAGTGTCGAGAGGAGCGGAAGCGTACTGTGATGGGACATATACTTGAAGGAGATCGGATAGATAGGCAGGGGCATCGCCAGTGAACATCTTGAAGCAGAGCAACAACAATTTGTATTTAATTCCTTTCATCAACGGGAGCCAGTGCAACTTTTTCAGGAGAGGGCGCAGGGTTGGACCTAGAGATTTTGCGAAATGTGACGGGCTGCAGAGTTCTGGTAACACATTGGAGGGTTGGATGGAACAGTTGAGGGACAGCCAAGAGAACACAGTTGCAGTAATCTAGCCCCTTGAAAGGATGTATGATGAAACGAGAGTTTTTTGTGGCGTCGTTCAGTGAGATAGGGTCGAATAGCAGCAGATTCGTTTAAGTTTCCATGTTGCTAACTGACAAATCTTTGTATTTTTTGGGGGATCCCCAAAAAATTGGGGGCTCCCCTGTTTCATCGAAGGTCACGATCAAGGAGAAACCACCAAGGATCGACGAACATTGTTTGAAAATTCAAAGTGCTGACCCTAATGTCAAAGAAGATGGGAGCGGATCAGCCATGATGTGACTCGCTTTAAAAAAAACTGTATGGCTTCAGTACCTTCTCACAGTTTAATATAAGCTTATTTGCTGACATCCAGGCTCAATACCAGAAGTACAAGATGAAGAGTAGAAACAATGGTGAGTATCATCGATAACAGAGGAATGAGCAGCTAAGTATCGTCCACAAACATTTCGTTGTCAAACGGAATGGCCGTGGATGACAATTAACAATGGATGGTGTACAAAAATAAAGAGGACAGGTTCCCCAGCACGGATCCCTGAGGCACCCAAATTGGAGTTTTATGATTCATCATGAACGGTGGTCACCTACTTGAATGAACTGTTCCTATCTAGAAATAAGAACGAAACCAATTCAAAGCTGTTTTCCCTGATGCCCCATGTGTATTTCAAACGAGAAGAAGGATTTCATGTCTATGTGTCAAAGGTGCCGAAAGATCTAGCAAAAGAAGGACAGACATTTTGTTTTTCGTCTAAGGAATTTAGAAATATCATTGGAGAATGCGAAGGATGGTGGTATCCGTGCTGTGCCCAGGGCGATTAGGCTGACTGATGTGGTGTGAGGAGGTTGTTTGAGGGCCAATGTCCAGAGAGCTGTTGAAGAATGACTTTCTCAAGAATTTTGGATAGAAAGGAAGATTTGAGATGGGTCTGTAATTTTTAAGAACGTTGGGATCAAGACTGCTTTTCTTGAGTAAGGTTTTTAACAAGGGCGTCTTAAAGTCCAGTGTGAACTGTGCCAAAGACAGGGACTCCGTTAGAATTTTGGTGATGGTAGGAAGGAGAGAGTCAAGGTGTTCAAAGAGGAGTGGGGTGGGAATGGGGTCTAAGGTCCACAGGATGTTTTCGCAGACTGTGTGATGATTTACGAACATCGTTGCTCCACACTGCAGGACTCACAGAGTGTGGTACCGTTAAAAACAACAGACTGACTGAAATATATGAGGAATTGGGAGAAAGCGTTTCGAATTGTCTGAATTTTTATGGGCGAAAAAACTGAGAAACAGACCAGGAATCTGTGACGGGCTCATGAGTGGACGGCATTACATCACTTGCAGCCTACCCCAAACATGCTAGTGCTAAACATTTTCTTTACACGTGGATGCTGCTGCAACTTTAGAAGAAATAAAATGCGGTTTTGGCTTGATGACAAACTGTACGACGTTCGTTAGGCAGCATCGTAAATTTGCTTGTGTAGTTTCAGTCTAGATGATACCCAGCGCCCGCTCGGCTCGACGTCGCTCCGCGTTTCAATATTCCACGCTCAGGTGCAATTGAAGTTGTACCCGGAGCCGGGCACGCAGAGTACCGACCGCTGACATACAGGCCATGCTTAACCAAAACTTTTCTAATACAATGTTCAAAACAGTAAGTGTTACGTCAGGCGGATAAATGTTAGCGGGGGGGGGGGGAGGGGCCTTTAAAAATCAGCAGGTTTATCTTAGAATGCACGGAACACATTTGAATTGGGGTGCCGACTTTTGCGTTGAACACTGAGATGCACACTAGACAATAGTGATCAGACCTCAAAATCATAAGCCACATCTTAGCAGAGTGGCAAAAGACCTCAGTGTCACGACAAAATCACAAGATCAATGAATGTGAGCCACTTCTGAATTAAGTGGGGTTCATCGATGGCCGAGAAAGGCCACAGACGTCTCTAAGAGTTTTTCCTGAAACCTCCTAGCTCTGGGAACACTTCGATGTCGTCGTAGTGAACATTAAAGTCACCGATGATCAGAAGATCGCCGTCACGCGTGGCGGCAAAGTCAAGGAAATCAGGGAACTCGTCGTAGAATTCTTGAATCAAGCAGTTGCACCTTTTACTGGGGCGGGTCCGATAGCAAACACAAGCAGACCGGATTCCGATGATTTTGCCAAAGTCAGAAGAGCTCAGGCCACTTCAAAAGTGGTGTGGGAGAAGGGGGGAAGGTGTAGGGGGACTGGCATTAAGACACGAGACACTCTTTTGATGATCAGCATAATCCCAAAATCCCACCACCACTCTTGGCTGTGGCACACCCAGCTTCACGGGGAAATGTAAGTTTATAACCCGGTGGGTGTCAAAATCAGCACCTTTACTCTCATCACCTACTCACGAAGCCACTTTCTGACACGTATCAATAATGTCCAGCGGTCGTATTCGGTCATGAATCAGCGATCGCAGTGCGTTTCTGACGTGTTTTTAAGGCAGTTAACACGAACAGACTGGGGGCATTCAGGTGACCAGACACAGAGCTGATTAGGAAGAATCAGAGCCCTGTACAGGAACCGCTATCAAGTTCTCCGAGGTTGCAACCCGAAGCACAGGTCAGCGCGTCGACACGTCAGGGACCTGAGGGAGAGTCGAAATCAGTGACAGAAAGAAATGTTGTTGTAGAATGTTGTTGACTGATAACTACAGGAATCAGCCGCGTTATCTGTGCCACCTCGGGACGATCAGTGGCGTGGCAGACGGTAACCAATAACAGTTCTTTCAAACGACTGACAATCGGGGTCCGAGGTCCACGGTGTGCCGCTGTTTGGTTTTAATGCAACACTTATATCCGTGTATAAGAGTGGCAGGCACGACCACGGTTCAGTGTACGAAGCGCCTCCGTGCGACACGGATTGTCGGCTAGCGCAGTCGTGGACTGTGAAAAGTGGTCGTAGCATGTGCAAGTTGCCGGATGCCAGCCGAAAATGCGGACTGCCACGCTGATACAAAAGGAAAAATCCTCACGATATAATCCCATGAAGAAGAACATCGTCCTGACGTGAAGTGGAGCACACAAATCCAACACCAATCCATCATACAGCACTCTAACAAATATCAAAACTGTACACACAGTCAAACCACATGAAAACGATGAAAACTGACGGAGCTAAGATCGGACGTGCCTGCAAGGCGACCTGACCTTCACCCCTCACCTCTGTATTCCCTTCTGATAGGGAATACTATCACCTTCACAGACGGACGCAGTCAGTCTGTGTCTACGGATCTGCCCGTACAGGCGTGTGTGGGAGTTACCACGCGCGCCAAAGCCAAAAAGCAGGAGCAGGAATTGCGTCCTGTTCTTCAGCCGATCTCTGACGAGGTTCTTGCGAGAGTAGATCCAGCTACCATAGTCCGTCTTCAGACCAGTGACTTGGACGTCCAACGCCTGCGACAACTGTGGGTCGTCCCGCTCAGTCGGCCCGACACGCCAAGGTGAGCTTCAAGCTCCACAAGGGATCCTCTTTAGGGTTTTCACTCAGGCAGATCGTGTGGCCAAGCAGCTTGTCGTCCCCCAAAGCTTGAGAGAATCTGTTTCCCGGCAGGCCCATGATTCACCCATGGCAGGCCATATGGGCTCAAAGCGGACTCTCGAGCGAGTAAGACGTGACTTCTTCTGGCCGGGAATGAATTCTCAGGTTAGACAGTACTGCCGCAGTTGCGATGTCTGCCAACGGACAACGCCTAAGGGTCGCTTGAAGCGTGTTCCCCTAGGGTCAGTGCCACTGGTTGGGGAGCCATTCAGCAAGGTTGGGGTTGACCTGGTGGGACCCATCAATCCACCATCCGATCGCGGTCACCGCTACATTTCGGTAGCGGTAGACCCTGCGACTCGTTACCCAGAGGCTGTCCCGCTTAGGACTATCGATGTCCCTACTGTTGCTGTGGCTCTCCGGCAGATTTGGACGCGCGCTGGCGTGCCCAGGAAGAAGCACGGCCGGAAGTTTGTACTGGAGAGCGATCATCATCCTCTCCAGTGCCTGGACCGGGTCCGGCCAGTCGGTCGTCGACTCATGAGTTAGGCAGTGGAACTGCAGAGTCGTTTTCGCCATATCAAGGGTTCCAGCAATACGGATGCTGACTATCTCAGCCGAGCTCCGTAGTCAGCACATTGGAGAAATCAGTCAGAGGGACACTTCCCGTCAGCCAGAGTTATGTCCCCTTTTGGTCTCTGTTTCAGGACAGTTTTCACTTCAGCGATGTTAATGGTAGTGAATCACCACCAATCGTTCGGATTGTTATTTTCATTGTTGGAAGGTTTGCTCAGTTGTTTGATAAATGTAGTATCATGTATTTCCTTGTGTGATTCTATCGTGGAACGTTTGTATTGGATTTATCGTACACTGTCGATCACAGAGGGTTGGGTTCGGTCCCGTTGTTGTGAATTTGCACATGCGTCAAGGTTAAAAGGAGCACTGTATCTCAGAGAAACAGATGCTTTTAGAAGGGGGTTTGTCACGGGTTTGTTACGAGGCCTATGACGATTGGCCCATCTAGGGTAGTAGAATTATTCATTTATTTATTGTGGTCGTTGTTGTCGTATATCCGTCCTTTAATGTGGCTTGTGGTGTGGTTGCACCTTTGGTGTAGTTCAGCTCAGGTTAGGTTTACTTTCTCTCTCTCTCTCTCTCTCTAATTCCACTGCCCGTGCAATTCATCCTGCAGGTTCACGGGTGGCTGGTATCTTTTCCTTGTACTGGCTGTCTCTATCGGCCTCTCACCTGTCTTTTCACCTGCCGCACGTGCAAGATTCCTCTTAGGCTTGAGGTATTCTCACTGTGACGTAGCGTGGCATGTTGGCCGCCATCGCTTAGGCAGGTTTTCTCTTCACTCGAGCGGAAGATGTCTCTGGGAGCGCCTGCTCCGGTCTTGGTTCTTCACCTTATCGTCGAAGGTACAGTCGGTACCTTCATTTCCTACAGTCGGCCTGTAGGAGGGAGACATCACTTCACCTTTTTCCGCATCTGCGCTGCTGTCCTCTCGACCGGACAGAGGGCAGAGAGAGTCGTTTGACCCGCCTCTTCGGGGTCACCCACGGGTAGCTGGTAAGCATCAGTTTCGTGGTTTGTTTGTTTTGGTTTTTTTTTGGTTGTTAGCCGGCTTATTCTTCTCTTTTGCGCAATTTTCTTTTGTTTTCAAAATTGTAAAAGGAATATTGTTTGAGACCTTTTCTCGGGTTAATTCAATCTTTAACCTGCCATTCTAAATTATATCCAAAATTCTTTCTCCTGTTTATGCATCTGGTGATGCGGTAGTCGGTGGGATGGGAGAGAACCTGGTGATTCAGGGTTGGTACTTGCTTAGTCTCGCTCGTCCGCCCCTGTCACATTCGCCGGACTCTTATTCTTCGGCCACCGTCTGTTTGTGTGTGCAAGTAGAACGAGTTTTATGTTCGCGAGCGTGCGTACGCATGATTAGTCGGTTGGATGCGTGGTTGGAGATTTGTGTTATTTTGAAATGTTGCTATAAAATGTGGGGATAATTGTGCCATTGAATTATTATTTGCAAATGTGGTGGCAGATGTAAAGCCATGGTTGCTCTATTAGTTCAGTTCCTAGGAAAGGAAAATGTTAAACGTGAGTGAGAGAAGGATGAAGATAATTCATATTTGTTTTTATAGCCTGTTAATTTAATGCAGTCTCTTACCTGCTTCGTATGTGAAGACTTTAACAAACATTTCTGATTTGGCTGGTTTGCTGCGTTATGCTCAGGTCTGTGTTGAGCTGGTGTTGATGTATTTAGTAGACCTCCCCTCGCCCATCATGCGAGTGGCTGTTAGGGTTTTAACAGCATGGGTCAGACTGTACTGACTGCGGGGTTCCAGTACCCGTCTTTCTTCTCTCCTAGCTGTCGCCTTTTCCCTCCTCCCGGGGCTTCGCCCGGAGCACGCACTGTTGGGACCACGCACTGGTTGGTAACACGCACTGGTTGGGACCACGCACTGGTTGGTAGCGCGCACTGGTTGGGACCGCGCACTGGTTGGTAACGCGCACTGGTTGGGGCCACGCACTGGTTGGGACCACGCACTGGTTGAGGCCACGTACTGGTGGAAAAGCCCGTGGACTTGGCTGGACAGTCCTGATCCCCGTCTAGGACCTCCAGCAGCAACGCCCCGTCCCCCGGGGCGCGCTCTCCATCGTCTGTTTGTGTGGGTCAAGGGTGTCGGCCTTGAACGACTCTTCAGGAACCGACCCGGTTTGGGGCACCCGGTGTGACAGGGTGCTCCCGGTGGACTTTGGAGAGGCAGGGGTGTGAGGGCACCACATGACAGGGAAAGGGATGGGGGCTGGAATTATTTATTTATAATTGTGTATATGTCATATGTGTTGAAATGCTTGATTGTGATTGTGTATGTTGTGTGTGTTGGAATGCTTGATTGTGATTGTGCATGGTGCGTGTGTTGAAATATTTATTTGTGATTGCGTGTGTTGATGTGAATAAATGGGGTGTTGTATCGTAATCTTTCTTGTGTGGGCTCTTGCGAGGCGTGTGAGGTCAGTCACTCCCTTCACTCCCATCTAGACCGATCCTGTCAGGGCAGACCTCCAGGGGTCGGTCGTGACAATCTCTTTCCAACAGGAAGCTGTTGTTCAACTGGTCGCCAACCCTGATTCTGAGTTATCTTGACTACTGTAATTCACTCCTTGCTTCTCGTATTTTCATCTTTCTCATCTTTCAGAAAATTTCTTGTCCTCAATACACTCAACCAATGCCGCCGGCTTGATTTTCAGAAAGTGGGGAAAAACACCATGTTATACCATCACTTATTCAACTTCACTGGCTGCTTATTGCACATTGAATTAAATTCAAGATTGCCATGTTGGCTTTCCATTGTTTTGATGGATTTTTACCACTCTATCTTTCTTCTTTCCTTCAAATCAATCAGCCATCCCATTCTCTCAGATCCAGTTCAGAAAAAGAAAAGAAAAAAAAAAACCCTACTGTGTCCCCTGAAAACTAATCTTAAATCATGTGGCCAAAAACCATTCCACTATGAGGCTCCTGTTATCTGGAACTCTCTGCAATCCACTCCTTGAAAATTCAAATCCTGAACATCTTCAAAAATGAACTGGTGACTAACCTTTTTGTGAGATTATGAATTAACTCACCTACCTTAGAGCAGAATGCATTGGACTGTTTGGGTTTTTGTTTGTATGCTTACATTTATAAGATTGTCTATGTTTATATGCATGTATCCTCAGTGCATCGTGAGCCTACATCACGGAAAATCGTGCCTTACAAAAACGATTATTATCATTACCAATGTTAACTGTTGTGCGCTTTCTACTTCTGTCAATGACAGTAATAAAAGGTCTCTTTTAAACATGGGAGACTCTGCTATTATCAATGTCAGTAATATGGCATTTCTGTTCAACTGTTGGAAACTATTAGTGTCTCCAACCATTGGACACTTTCTACGACTTTCAATGCCATTCATAACGAAGAATCTCTTTTCAATTGTAAAAAAAATTTCTATTACCGTCAAAGGCAATAAAAAAAAAAGTAAATGTTTTCATCTGTTGGACACTTTCAACTTTTTATTTCTTTTCAACTGTAGGGAATTCCTAACTACTGTCAATGCCAGTTAAAAACAAAACAAATTTTTTTTTTCACTGTCAGAACTGGACATTTTCTGCTATTGTCAAAAATATACCATGTCTTTTCAACTGCCGAGTTTGTTAAATCTCAGTAGAAAGGCATCTCTTTTCCACTGCTGGGCACTTTCTTAGTTTCTACAACTGTCATAGTCAGTGCCATGCCCTCTCTGTTCCGAGGTTAGGCACAGACAACTGTCACTCACAGGACCCTTCTCTCTCCATCCCACCAGTTAGCACTTTCTATCATAACTGTCACTGTCAGTACAGTGATCTCCCTGTCAACATACTCACTCGGGGTGGGGGTGGGGGACATACAGGGGATAATTTCAATTTTAACACTAGAAGGCCCACTGTTCACTTTGGTGGTGGGGTGTGGGTGTGGGAGGGGCGGGAAGATTAAAAAAAAAGGTTGGTTGTTGTTTTTTCTTCAAATGACTGCACTTGGGAAGAGAGCACGCATGTGATTTTGTCTCTCACTTCGAGCTGCTACATTCCTACCAGAGGTACCTTGGGCACTTTCTAAACTTGTGTACGTCATACTTTGATGCAGATCTTTCATAGGTAAGCTAGGGAAATCAAGCTGTGTGTGTTTTGACTGGTCTTTGGAAAAAGGGATGTCACCCCAGGAGGCAACAGATCGTGGTGCTCAAGCTGCATGACTGCCCCTGGGGGCTCACAAATCTTGGGGATAATTCAGGGAGCAATAGTAATAGTAATCAAGCTCACATGGTCTGTAACTGGATATTCAGCCTCAAATTTGAGTTTCTGTATGTTTATGGGTAGTGCGGTGTGTTGTGTGTGTGTGCAAGTCATGAAAGTTACTAAGAATTGCATACTTTTGCTAAAACCCATTGTCTCTCTTACAGTCTTAGCTGACAGGGGCGGTGCTAAAATCACACATTATCTGCAATAGTTCTGCACAAAAAGGTTCATATGATTATCTCTAACGACTCCTTTCCATCTCAGATCAACACAGAAAGAATTTTGTTGGTTTTGTTTTGTTATGGGATTTACTGATGGATCTTACAGGGCTAATACTCTCCGTGCGTATCCGTTTCATCTGTTTAACACTTCATTGTAGGTCAACTCTGTGGTCGTCCTCTTTACCTGTTCAACTTGTAAGATACCTTCTGTCACTGTCAACAAAGTTGTCTCCCTGCTTACATAATTAATCAATGCAACACTTTCTGTCACTTTCTGTCATGGTCAGAAATGTCGTCTACTTTCTGTCATGGTCACAATGTTGTCTACTTTCTGTCATTGTCAACAATTTTTACTTTCTGTCATTGTCAACAATGTTGTCTAATTTTTGTCATGTCAACAATGATGTCTACTTTTGTCATTGTCAACAATGTTGTCTACTTTTTGTCCTTGTCAACAATGATGTCTACTTTTGTCATTGTCAACAATGTTGTCTACTTTTGTCATTGTCAACAATGGTCTCTACTTTTGTCATTGTCAACAATGATGTCTACTTTGTCATTGTCAACAATGTTGTCTACTTTCTGTCAATAATATTGACTACTTTCTGTCATGGTAGGCAATGTCATATCCCTGTTACCTCATTCATCTACATGACACTTTCTGTCATTGTCAACAATGTTTACTTTTTATCATTGTCAACAATGTTGTCTACAACATTGTCTACGTTTTGTCAGTGTCAAGAACGTTGTCTACTTTTTGTCATTGTCAACAATGTTGTCTACAACGTTGTCTACTTTTTGTTATTGTCAACAATGTTGTCTATAACGTTGTCTACTTTTTGTCATTGTCAACAATGTTGTCTACTTTTTGTCATTATCAACAATGTTGTCTACTTTTTGTCATTGTCAAGAATGTTGTCTACTTTTTGTCATGGTCAGCAATGATGTATCCCTGTTAGTGTTATCTCATATGATGCTTCCTGTCATTGTCAAAAATGCTGTCACTTGCATAACGGTTTCATGTGTGTGATCCTCCATTCATTAACATTTTCAAGTAAACACACACACACACACACACACACACACCACACACACACACACACACACACATAACACACACATAACACACACTCTTGCATATTTCAGAAATGCCAGTCGTAACGTAATTACTTGCATTTCTTTTACCCATCAAATCATACATGAATATACACACAAAAACACATCTTCAATGAAAATCAATACATTTTCTTAATATCTCTCTTCTTGTCACTCCTTCTGCCAGTTCCTACCTTCTACTCTTACTGAAAGACATACTGTCTGTTATGCATGATTAAGAGAAAGGGAGAGAGAGAGAGAGAGAGAGAGAGAGAGAGAGAAGAGAGAGAGAGAGAGAGAGAGAGAGTGCATTAGGACAGAGAAATTGAGGGAGAGAGGGAGGGAGGAGAGAGAGAGTGGGAGGGAGGGGAGAGAGAAAGAGAGACAGAGAGACAGAGAGAGAGAGAGAGAGAGACAGACAGACAGACAGACAGACAGACAGACAGAGACAGAGTGAGAAAGAGAGCAGGATAGAGAGCGGGAGAGATAAAGCAGGAGAGACAAAAGACAGATAGACAGGCAGATAGATAAACAGAGTCAGAGACAAAGACCAAGAAAGAGAGAGGGGTGGGAGTAACGAGGAGAGAAGAATGTTATTGTTGTTATCGTTGTTGTTGCTTTTCATTATCATCTAATAGAAAATTCTTTTCAGCCATCAACATCTTTCAAGACAAGCACCAGTTCACGACCAAGCTTAATAAGAAAAGAACCAAGAGATGAAGAGATCATCTAAGTATCTGACACCGCACCAACAGGGCCGGACACTGCCAGTCACCATCCATAGTACTTGATGAATAATTCAGACCAGAGGCCAGAGACTCAACTACGCTTCACCAGTCTCACTGCCCATCTTCCCTCAATCAATGGACTCCCAGAAATGTGGCCGAATACCAAACATTTGACATCAACCCTGTTACCGACACAACTGGCCTTGAACGTTGATTATGCAGAAGATGTTTCAGTTTTCAAATGTGAAAATAATACACCTTTGATTGGGAGAAAATATGGGAAAATGAGTGAAAATTTGTGGAGGTTACTGTTTTATTTGTCACAATGATTATCTCTCAATTTCCAAACTCTTTCAGCTGACTCAAACTGAGTCAAACTAAGCAGCCATTATGCCAAAGGCATTTCTCATACAATATTTTCACGGAGTAGAAAAAGACATGAAAAAGAATGTTTCCCTAATGATGAACTGATTAAAAGATGAGCGAAAGTCATTTCTACCATACCAAGCCACTTCAACTTTTCCTTCTTTCTGTTTCACCTTTCTGATTAACATGGAAATTTGAGGAAGAAAAATGAAAATTCTGAAATCACCGTAATACTGGAGGCAAATGCATAACATATATATATGGAGTCACTCAACCATTAAAAACAACAACAACAAAAGCAGCAACAACAGAAACAACAGGGAGGCATCCCTGAGTCAGTACACAAATATGCAGAAAAACAGCTGACAGAACAACTGACACTCATGAGACCCTGAGGAAAGCAGAAAAAGGGTGCGTAGCGCAATCACTACGTATCTAAAGCACTACCAGTTATTAGCCCTACGACCAATAGATCTACGTGTCGTAAAACATACGACCCTTTAAGACTACGTGTCTATATCACTACAATTGACCATGTATCGAAAGAGCTATTCATGTTCGTGTTCTCTAGAACTACGTGTCTATATCGCTATGCCCGTTTGCTCTACAGCAGAAAGAAAGAAAAATAGTGACAACGGCCCGTTTGTATGGGATGGTGTAGCGCAATCACTACTGGATAATGTCAGTAGGTCCCCATTAGGGGAGGCGCCATATGTTCCCCCATGTCTATGTTCCCCCATGTCTATGTTCCCCCAGGTCTATGTTCCCCCCAGGTCTATGTTCCCCCACCTCCATATTCCCCCAGGTCTATGTTCCCCACCTCCATATTCCCCCAGGTCTATGTTCCCCCACCTCCATATTCCCCCAGGTCCTATGTTCCCCCACCTCCATTTTCCCCCAGTTCTATGTTCCCCCACCTCCATATTCCCCCAGGCCCATGTTCCACCACCTACCTACCGTGCCGTACGTGTCCTCGTATCGTACGTGACCGGATTGTCATACTTGTTACAGAATCCAAGTTGTATCCTGACTAGATATGTTGCAATCTTCACATTTTATGCTTTAAACCCAAGAGAAGAGACGGACTACATTTAATTGTTACAAGATTGTATTGATCCTTTCTTTGCTTTGCTTTGTTTTTCTCTGTATTTGGTGACAGGAGTCATTGTTACTCATTAATTTGTTATTCATTTACAGTTCTTTAGTTAATGTGTCAGTACACGCGTGTTTCCATAGCTATACGGGTTGGTGACCTTACGTTAAAATTCCAGAGTCCCTGAGTATATGTGGATGGTTTAGTGCGTCAAAATATATTTTTTTGTAAATCATTTTCTTTCTTAGTTCCATCCCTCCTCCGCATTATGGCCAAGAGCCCCTGGCCTAAGGCCAAAGTACAATAAAAATGTTCAGAGTTCAGAGTTGTATTAAAGTACAATAATTGAAATTACCAAAATACAGAAATCGAGAAGAGAGAGAGAGAGAGAGAGAGAGAGAGAGAGAGAGAGAGAGAGAGAGAGAGACAGACAGACAGACAGACAGACAGACAGAGAAGAGAGATAGAAAGAGATAATTAGAGAGAGACAAAGACAGAGAGACAGATATAATTAGAAAGAGAGAGAGAGAGAGATGCGGAGACAGAGAGATGCGGGGACAGAGAGAGATTCAGAGAGACAGAAAGAGATAAAATCTAAGAACTCTCTCTCTCTCTCTCTCTCTCTCTCTCTCTCTTTCTCTCTCTCTCTCTCTCCGGAGGGCTGGATGTAAAAAAGCAGTGATGCTTATTCCATTACCCTCTGAAAATAAAAATTCGTTCGTTCGTTCGTTCTCTCTCAACAAGGTGGGCAGAAGGCATTGTGCTCAAAACAGTATCAGTATTTAATTGATGAGTAATAGGCCTAGTCTGTTCAATACAAAAATCAGCGCTGCCAGTGCAGCAGTTCTACATTTTCATCATGTAGAGTTATTGCCACGTAGTGCTAAAGAAAGAAATAGAAAACAAAACACACGAAAGTATGTAGAGCTACTGCCACGTAGTGCTAAAGGACAGTAGCCAATAGAGATCGCAAGTCAGCCTTCGAGCTTCTTTCTCCTTCTTTGCCATCTATATAGAGCTAATCAAAAATGTCCATTAGTGACAGAGGGCAGTAGCTTTTTAGCTACTTTTCGTTACTTCTCGTAGTGCCAAAACAAGGTAGAGGTTTGAAATACGTAGTGCTATTGCTACATGACTAAGCGAAGACTCTCTCTCTCTCTCTCTCTCTCTCTCTCTCTCTCCTCATTAGATATTTATTCATGGGATATCCATGAAAATTTTATATGGAGCAACAATAACAAAACAAAACAAAGCAAACAAACAAAGAAAAACAAACAAAAAGAAACCTCATTACTTTTAAATTCAGACCTCTGTGACACCTAATTGGAATGAGAGAGAGAGAGAGAGAGAGAGAGAGAGAGAGAGAGAGAGAGAGAGAGAGAGAGAGAGGAGAGAGAGAGAGAGAGAGAGAGAGAGAGAGAGAGAGAGAGAGAGAGAGATGAAGAAAAAGAAACACCCGAAGGTGCTGGGGAGGACCCAGAGAAGCACTGTCTTCACCTGCCTTTAGAGCAGTCCTGTACCACCCTTGGAGGCCCGCGCTGTGTTGACGATGGGTACAGGCACGCGCAGGACACTCCATTAAGATATCAAGGGACATAACTGCTCCTGAACAGAGGTAAATCAGACTACAGGATGCAGCTCATAACAGCCTTAACCTTCGCCGTATGAGGCTCAGATTTATAGCATTTGTCGACCCTGTACAGTTCTATCACGCATGCTTTTCAAGTAGGGATTTTCCTTAACAGCTGAATGTCCGTCGTGGAGTCTACCATGCTTTCCGTATAGGCGTTTTCCTTCACTGCTCAGCGTGCGTGTTAGCACCACGGGGACGGGCACTCGGCATATGCCGTGAAGCAGCCACCAGCTGTGTGACCTACTCATGACCCTCCGGCGGAGGGAGAATTTACAGCCGCTGTGGAGCACGCGCTGCCTTGCCCTTCGCTCAACTGACAGGTGTCGGATATCTTATCGCAAGTCTGTTTAGCAGCACAGTGTCATCTAAAACTCCCGTTAGTTGGGTAGCACGCTGCAATCCTTTATGACTATCCTTGTGAAGAGAGTGCACAGTTTGTCTATCCTCCATTTCTCTCTCTCTCTCTCTCTGTCTCTCTCCCTCCCTCTCTCTCTCTCCCTCTGTCTGTATATCTGTTTCTCTCTTCCTTTTCTCTCTCTCTCTCTCTTCCTTATCTGCATTTAATTATTGTTATTTTGTTTATCTTCGTACTATTTGTTTTTGTTTATCAACATTTCATCCTATGATATTGCTGCATGTATTTACAGTAGATTAGCAAGGACAGGTTGGAAGAATAGGCATGCCTAAAACTTTTATCCTTGAATAAAAAACGTTGTTGTTTTTTTGAGTGCGAACGGCAGGAATGGAGGCTCGAGTTTGCCGAGCCTGGACAAGTTTTTTTTTCCTTCTCAATTTTTTTTTTTATTAGACTAGTATCTCATTCACTTTCCCTTTGGTGATATGCTGTAGATAATGCGACTCGATAGCTTCCAAGTAGAAAAAGAAAAACAAAGGACACGGAATTACGAAAGCAAGCTTGCTCGGATGAAATTGAACAAAAAACGAATGTTGTTATTTTTTCCGATCCGCAAGCGCTTTGACTCTTCTCTTACCACCACAGGGCAATAAGTGGCGATGCTTCCACGTCAAGTTGATTAATTTATTTTGTATACGATGTGCCAGAAATAGAACACTTGCTTAGTTGCACTCCCAAGAATTTAGGATCTCGCCTTCCATCAGTAGATATTTAATATTCCATTTTTTTGTCGGATTTTAATAGCCCGGCTACACTGAAAACTCTTTCAGTCTTTGATTTACTGAGCTGTAACACCTATACTTCTGCGTCATATATAGAGAAACGTGAGGTGTACTGTACTTTTTTGAGCAGTTTGATTGCAACTTCGTTTTACCAATCCATCCAGGCTAAAATAGCATCTCTCAGTCTCTTTCACACACAGACACTGTCACACCGAGTCACAACCTTTGCACAAACAAAACACATCTGGAGAGGGAGGGAGAGAGAGAGAGGGGGGGGGGGGAGAGGGAGAGAGAGAGGGGGTGGGAGAGGAGAGAGAGAGGAGAGAGAGAGAGAGAGAGAGAACATAAAATCCTTAGACTTCTTTCCTTTTCATTTGTTTATTTACCTCATGCATGCAGGTCTTCAACTCTTGATTTTCCAACCATTTTGCAGGGTTCGGTTTACTAATGCGCCATTGGCGCATAAATCTGAAAATGACCCATAAGAGTTCCTGTCAGGGAGTCCAAATGCGCATCGATATTATGAACCAGTGCGCCACAGTATGTCCGTTTGTGTATTGTATGTCAGACAACTTATGAACAAATAAAGAATGAAAAACGTTGAACTTCCTTCTCTCATCAATACACAAGGGTTTGTGATCTCAGTTACTGCCCCCCCCCCCCCCCCCCCAAAAAAAAAAAAAAAGTGCTCAAAAAGGAAAAACAATTAGAATCAATTCAAAACATGGTGAAAGTTAGTCAACATCACACTCGCCCACACCCACGCGAGCCCTATCCGGTGCAAACAAGATTTCTTCACACAAAAATAAGTACCGGACTATGCAGACACACAAAGTTAACAATCCACCGATGACAAAGGATAAGGAGACGGAAAGGGGACCGGGGGGGGGGGGGGGGGGGGGGGGGGGGGGGGGGGGGGGGGTAGTGAGGGAAGAATTATTATCAGTTGACCTTCCAGTCCCAACAACATCGCACTAAAGCGTAAGTCAATTTTTACGCAAAACTGTCATCACGCAAAAGCAAACCACTGACAAATGGCCAACTACAGGCGACGTGGTGCCTTATATACAAAGAGAGAAAATCGCTAAGCCAACCACAGATCTACATACATGATAGAACAAAGGCTTCTCAAGCAATGGTGGGAATCCGGAAAACGCGGCTACTATCATAGTATCAAAGACTGCCGGTGCCTAATTGCTGCTCCGGCTTCCATTCCTTATCAACACCAGCCGGCAGGAGAATAAACATCTGCCTGGCAGCCCGGGCCCAGTGATGACAGGCTCAGGGGAGTGGAAGGGCCAGGCCATGCCTGGAGCTGCACCAACACGCACATCAGGCACAGCAGAATTTTCCTTCAAGAAAAGTATGCGTGTTACAATCGTACACTATGAACGGATAGGGTGGATTTCACCTTTAATCGATTTTTCTATTGTTTCTTTTCTAATTACATTCAAGTGTTATAGTGTGATGGATGTAAATGCATGAGCTCTGGGATTACTGTAAGTTTCATGTTGATGACTCTTAAGATGAATATGATATGCCCCAAATACGGAGAGACTGGGTGGTGCTGCACCCAGAGTCAACGGCGAAGGGTGTACCAGCCCGTATTTCATGACTGCAGAGCCCACCGGCGAAAAACACCACCCTCCAGCTGCCCACGGACAGATGAAGACAGTGCCACTCCAGACACAGCCATGCTTTCGCCATACGGTCTTATGTGCCCTCAAGAGAGAATCCAAAGTTGTAGTCTTTCCCACTGTCAACAGGACTTTCCCTGTGGTCAGTGGGTCTTTCCTCACCGTCACTGGACCTTTCTCCAGAGAGATGAAGCGTGAAATGCAAAAATTCACTTTCCGAAAGTCATCGAATGAAAATTATTTTCATGTGCAAATTATTGATCAATAGGCCCGATAATCAATAACCAGGTGCAAATAAACGCCTGATAATCGATTATCGAACCGGTTATTGATTTTTACACCTAATATTGATTTTGGTAAATAATTTGCACATATAATTGATTTTTGGCCCGTTATTGATTATCGGGGCCGGTTGTTAATTTCCGGCATAATTTGCACCTGGGTATTGATTATCGGGTCTGTTGGTAAGTAATTTGCACATAAAATCGATTTTCGTACTATGAAAATCGATTTTCGTGAGATGCACACAATTCACTTTCCGGCCGAAAATCAATTTTCATAGTATGAAAATCAATTTTATAAGCAAATTACTTACCAATAGGCCCAATAATGAATAACCAGGTGCAAATAACGTCTGATAATCGATTAGCGGGACCGGTTATTGATTATTACACCTAACATTGATTTTGGTAAATAGTTTGCACATAAAATTGATTTTCGGCCCATTATTGATTGGTCGGACCTGTTATTGATTACCGGCGTAATTTGCACCCGGTTATTGATTGTTGGGCCTATTGGTAAGTAATTTGCACAGAAAATCGATTTTCATACTATGAAAATTGATTTTCGGCCGGAAAATGAATTCTGTGAATTTCACGCTTCACAGAGAGAGAGAGAGAGAGAGAGAGAGAGAGAGAGAGAGAGAGAGAGAGGAGAGAGAGGGAGAGAGAGAGAGGAGAGAGAGAGAGAGAGAGAGAGAGAGAGAGAGAGATTTTATATATGTGTATCTGTCATGCCTCAAAACAATACCAACAGTAGCAAAAAAAGAAATTAAATAGAGAGAAAGAGAGAGAGAGAGAAGAGAGAGAGAGAGAGAGAAAGAGAGAGAGAGAGAGAGATAGAGAGATAGAGAGATGAACTAATATTTTACCAGTATTACGTATACTATATGGTGACAGGAAGAGAAGAGAGAGAAGAGAGAGAGAGAGAGGGGAGAGAGAGAGGAGAGAGAGAGAGAGAGAGAGAGGAGAGAGAGAGAGAAATTGACATTGTGCACGTGCGCGCGTGCGCGCGCGCACACATACACACACGCACGCACGCACGCACGCACGCACACACACACACACACACACACGCACACACACGCGCACACACACACACACACACACACACACACACACACAACACACACACACACACTGACATTCTTTCGTAATTTGTTTCATCTTTTTTTTTAATCGTAGTGATATAGAGTGACATAGAGACGTAGCGATAAAGACGGTGTCTGGAAATCGTAGTGGTAATCATCAATAGTTGTATAGGTACAAGTTATGAAGGGAAATCGTCTTGCGAATGACACTGTAGTGATATCTTTACTTACTTACTTTACTTTACAGCTACAGCTGTGTTCAGGCAATCTGCCTATCAGCCGGTTGATCCTCATCTTCGTTCTCTTTTCATCCTCTTGTGCTTGCACACTCAAACTTGCATTAAATGTGGTGCGCATGCGTGGTGGGTTGGCGAACCAGGACGAGTCCTGAGAGTACATGTGCTGTGACCACACTGCATCCAATCTGTTCTTGAAACTGTTGAGGCTTGGTGCTAACACCACCGCCTCAGGCAGAGCATTCCAAGCATTGACCACTCTTACTGCAAAGAAGTTTCTCCTCACTGACAGCCTCGCAATGTTTTCTTCAGCTTGAAGCTGTGACCTCTGGTAGTGGAGTCCGTGTCGCGGGGAAGCAGATCACTTGAGACATCGTAGGTGCCCCTCAAGTACTTGTAGCACTCTATCATATCCCCGCGAGCACGCCTGTAGTAGAGGCTCGGCAGTTTGAGTCTCCTCAGTCTGTCCTCATAGTCCATGCTGGCCAGCTCAGGAATCAGCTTGGTAGCTCGACGCTGCACCTTCTCCAACTGTTCTTCATCACCTTTCAAGCGAGGGTGCCACACAACGTTCCCGTACTCAAGGTGCGGGCGAATCACTGATTTGTACAGTAGTGGTAATGAGAGAAAATCGAGCACGGTGAAGCCTCTCCGAAGCAGTGCCAACAGCCTATTCGCCTTATCAACTTGAATGCTCACATGACCACTGAATTTGAATTCGTTGTCTACATTGACACCAAGGTCTTTTTCAATTACACAAGTCTCTAAAGTGATCTCATCAGTGCCTGACCTCATACTGTACTGTGCTGGCTGACTCTGTTTGCCTATATGCATGACTTTGCACTTGCCCGCATTGAAGCGGAGCTGCCATAAATCGGACCAGAGCTGTAGTCTATCAAGGTCGTCCTGCAGGACATCAGCATTGTCTGGGACTTTGGCGAACAGTTTAGTGTCGTCCGCGAAAAGGAAACTAGTTGAGTGGACGGCCTCAGGCAGATCGTTCACAAAGCAGACGAAGAGAAACGGGCCAAGTACGCTCCCCTGAGGAATGCCCGAGAGCACGTCCCCCACGAAGACTCTGTTCCGTTGAGAACAACACGCTGTTTTCGTCCCACAAGGAAGTTTTTCACCCATGCAAGTAGATGGCCTCTGATACCATATCCTTCCATTTTTTTCAGTAATCGTTCGTGTGGTACAGTATCGAACGCTTTCGCGAAATCAAGGTATATGGCATCTACAGCGCCCTCATCCTCAAGTATTCTCGTCCACAAGTCTAAGACAGCTATCAGGTTAGTTGAACAAGAGCGACCACTGATGAAACCATGCTGACATGAACTGAACAGGTTATTTGCCCTGAAGTGCTCAATGAAGTGATCACGCAAAATGGATTCTAGAATCTTGCAGCACACACATGTGAGGCTAACAGGTCTGTAGTTCCCGGGGGTTGTCTTTTCACCTTTCTTGAAAATAGGAGATACATGTGCTATTTTCCACTCGCTGGGCAGGGCGCCCTCTTGGATAGACCTGTTCATGATGATGGCCAGTGGAACAGACAATTCTTCTGCACACGCCTTCAGCACAGATGGGGGGACACCATCTGGGCCATAGCTTTGCCAGGGACCAACTTCTGAAGTTTCTTTCTCACTCATCTTCTGAGATGTTCACATTTTCAAGTGGCTGTTCAAACCTCTCTCTAAAAACTCTGGCACATTACCGGTGTCTTCCTCTGTGAACACTGAACAAAAGAAGGAGTTCAGTAAGTCGGCTTTCTCACTATTGCTGCTGGCCACTGAGCCATCGTCTCTAATTAAGTCTGCAACGCCAGATCTGGTATTTAACTTACTCTTTGCATATGAGAAAAAAGCTTTTGGGTTGTCCCTTGATTCCTGCGCTATCTTTCTTTCAAGGTCTCTGACAGCCTTCCGGCACTCCCATTTTGCCTGATTTCTAGCCTTGGCATACTCCAGATAGTCTCCACCGTCTCTTGTTTCCATATACCTCTTAAAGGCAACATATTTCTTCTTGACCTTTGCAAACACTTTTTCATTCATCCACAGTTGCTTCTTCTGTTTTTCTGAGCCAGGTCTAGTTTTTGGAATGAAATCATCCATACAGT
Organism: Conus ventricosus; assembly: GCA_018398815.1. NCBI lineage: Eukaryota > Metazoa > Mollusca > Gastropoda > Neogastropoda > Conidae > Conus > Conus ventricosus. The sequence goes on along the minus strand of JAFLJL010016028.1, from coordinate 2,576 downwards.
TTTTCACCTTCCGGTAAACACTGACCAAGCCTCTTCACATGATGTATTTTCGAGAGCTGATTTCCAGTCTACAGACCCCATGCACTTCTTAATCTCTTCCATGTTGGCTTTCTCAAGTATAAACCTTGGAGGGTTCACTTTGCTCTGGTTTGTGTAACAGTCCAAATCAAACATCAATGTTGAGTGGTGGCTCTTACCGAGTGGTTGCTCATAGCATATGTCACCAATCATACCCTCTTCATTCGTAAGAACTAAATCGAGAGTGTTTGCAGTCTGACCAGGTGTATGGTGAGTAGGCTCGAATACATGCTGGTGCAAGAAACAGTCTCTAAAACCTTCTACAAATGACGCGCCCAGGGGGCTTTCACAAGCGCAGTTTTCTGACCACTTAACATCCGGCAGATTGAAATCTCCACAGATAAGCACGTGTGAGAAGTTCTTCGAACACGCATTCTTCAAGTCTGAGATCAAATCTTCATTGTTCTGAGCTACACTGTTGGAGAGACCTATAGACACACCCTGTCGGGTAATAGTCGTTTGGATACGTAGATTAGTGTTCCGTAGAGCTTTAGCCCGTTAGTGATATTGACACGTAGTGATTACGGGATGTCCCCGTCTGATAATCAGACGGGGACATCCCGTAATCACTACGTGTCAATATCACTAACGGGCTAAAGCTCTACCAGTGATACTACCATACTGTACAGTGTCGCACACACCAGTACTGAATCAGGGGATGCTACTCCGGGGCAATATGGAGCCAGCCGTCCAGTCATCTTTAGAAGGAAAATGACCAGGAGTGCACAACACTGCAGTAGAAAAACAAATGAAAGATGAGTCAAAGTCATCAATACATTCTTAACGATTTTGTCAGAGGATATGAAAAGTTTTCAAAAGTGTACAATGTTGAAGTAGAAAAACAGAAGAACGGAAGGTCAAAATGATCGATGCACTTTCAACCATTTGACTCAGGATATGAAGGTACCTAGTTTAATGCCCCCTCATAAATTTGTTTATTTTTTAGATTTTCAAGTCCATAACTAATATTCGTGGATGTTTTTCTTGAACAACGGTTTTCTTTTTCTATAGTAAATTTTGTTTTAATGCAATATGTGTAGGCAACAATACTTTTAGTAGTGTGTAGGGACGTAATCAATACATAGGCCGTTAAGCCTTTCAATGTCCCCTCGTGTTATTTTACTTTTATGACAGGGTTGAAAATGCATGCAATATAAATTTTCCTTCTTATTCATCAAAGCTTCTAAACTGTACTTTAAATTTCAAGTCTTCATCCAGCAAATTCTTAAAAACGTTAGTATTTTTAGCAAATTTAAGTGCAGTTGGCAAACTGTTCCAGTTAGCAATAACTCTGTTACTGAACTTGAATCTCCCCATATTAGTATGAAACTGCTTAACAAATATTTTGCCTTCCGAATTTCTTGTTCTATCTGTTTTAACAGTCTCAAAAAAATAGTCCCACTGTATGTCCGTTTGCTGGTGAAATATTTTGAACACTTCAATCAAATCCCCTCTAATACGTCTGCCTTTTAAAGAGCGCAAATTTAAGTAATTTAATCTATCTGTATAAGACATGTTTGTACATTCTTGCAAGATTTTAGTAGCTCTTCTCTGTACTCTTTCGATTGCTATTGACTGTCTTTTCAAGTGTGGGTACCAGATTATATTGCCATATTCAAGATGCGGTCTAACCATAGCTTTATATAACTTTAAAAACGTTTCTTTATTTAGGTAAATAAAGTTCTTTTTATTAATCCAATCATTTGGTTTGCTTTATTTATACACTTTTGAATGTGAGTATCAAAAAGTAAATCTTTATCAAAGATTACACCCAGATCCTTTTCTTCCTCACATTTCTGTACCAGCCTATTTCCACCATCTATTTTCATGTTGTATTCATGTTCTGGATTGTTTTTGCCAACATGCAAAACTTTACATTTTTCAACATTAAAATATAGATTCCACTTGTCTGACCAGTTTTGGAGGCAATTTAAATTTTCTTGCAGACTACTATAGTTATCTGATTTGTCATATATTTTTGTATCATCAGCAAAAATTTTACAAAAACTATTTACCTCATCTGGAAGGTCATTTATAAAAATAGTAAACAGTACAGGTCCTAAAATGCTCCCTTGGGGAATACCACTCATAACATCTTTCTCTGTTGACATACAGTTACCCACTCTTACTCTTTGTTTTCTATTTGACAAAAAATCTCTAATCCAGTTTAGCAACTTACCTACTATACCGTATGCTTCCATTTTTTTTCAATAATCTCTTATGCGGAACCGTATCAAAAGCTTTACGGAAATCAACATTTTGCCCGGAACATTCCTCAGAACGGAAAAAAATATCATTACAACTCTAAAACCACAGTAAACTAAACTGCCTCAGTAAACTAAAAATACCTGCCACAGTAAACTAAGAATACTTGCCACAGTAAACTAAAAAATACCTGCCACAATAAACTAAAAATACCTGCCCCAGTAAACTTTAAAAAAAAACTGCCACAGTAAACTAAAAAAATACCTGCACTATCAGCATACCATGTATTAAAC
>JAFLJL010016026.1:0-21530 GCA_018398815.1 Conus ventricosus | reverse complement strand
TGGGAAAATACCTTTTTTTGTAGGTCCAAGATGGCGGAATTCGTCGCCAATGGGTTTGCAGATGGCATCTCTAACTTCACCTCACCGTTGTCAGAACTAGATGATCTTGATGGCCCGTTGCAGATCGAGTGTGTGCAGAAAGTCAGTCACTGTCGCAGGAGATCGTTGACCACGAGCAGCGAGGTAGTAGTAGTTGACCTACCACGGTTCTTGGACAGTTTGAGCCCCTAGAAAGATCAGCCTTTTGAGTTGTTTTTTTCTGTGTAAGCTCTATCAGCATGTCGAAAAGCGAATGTTTTAGAAACCAGCTGTTAATGTAGACACTGACATTCTGTAAATACTTATCAAATTTCTTGATCATGAATTTGTCACTTTTGCACAGACCAGCGGCTTCGACACGACCATGTAATACGGAGTATCCTTCTTGTAGGGTCGTCGGATGCTGATGTCCCTCCACACGGAGGGGTAATACATGAGAGAGTTGAACCTTTTACAAGCGCTTCCCAGATAAGCCCGGTCCGACAGTGGAAGCATCTTGAAGATCATCAGCAACAAGAGCTCCGGTAATGTTTCTAGACCCAAACAAGACACCTGGTCAGAGGCACCCCGTGCTGGCTGTTTCCTCCTCCATGGTGTCCCGGAAAAATGGCTGCCCTGTCCAGTTCTGCAGTGGTGGCACAACATTTTTTTTTCTTCTTTTTTTTTTCTTACATTTTCAAAGAACTCCTATTAATAATCCCCTTGTTGTTGTTGTTCCAAAGTTATTGTAGCTAAGAGGAGTTAGCTTCCTGGGCAACTACACCACCAGTATCGAAGAGGGAGAAAGTGGGTGATTTTTTTTTTTTTTTTAATAGGCACACATAAAGAAAGTATTTCACTGGACAACAGCGACATTATTTACAAACATCAAACGAAGTCATGTAACATGTCACATAGTGTCCTCATAAATACATCATGACATTTAGAGAAAATACGTTACATCATCATATTTCAGTCTTATTGTTCCATTTGATGCCCAAGGTCACGGACAACACGCAAAAAGAAGGAAATTATATTCTATGCATTATTAACATTATTCTTGTATTAGTGGTATGTAAGGAAACCATTTTGTCCCGTATTCTGCATAATTCATCTCCATCGAGTACATGTGTTTCTCAATTTTATGTCTATAGCATAATTCCTTAGAAACATTATTAGGTTGGGTTTCATCTTATTAATTCTACATTTGTATATGAAATATTTCCCATTAAAATGATTAAGTCTAACATATCATCTGTTTTTGTTTTCTCATCAGTGCCAAACAATATAAGCTCTACATCAAATGACAATCTTTCACAGTGTGAACACTTACTTTTTAGAGTATTTTCAAGTTGTTTCCAGAAGTATGTGCAAATTCACATTCCCACAAGTAGTGACTAATCGAATCTTTCTCTCTATTACAGAAGTTACACATGTCACTATCCACAACCTGCATTCTTTTCAAAATACTGTTTGTTACTAAAATTCTGTGACATATTTTAAGCTGGAACCATTTCAGTTTTATTTCTTTTATTTTCTTAATTCTTTTCAGTACGTCTGTCCAATTAATAGGTATATTAAGGCGCTGTTCCCATTTCATAAAAGAGCTGATGTTTAAAACTTCAATGTCTTCTATCATAATATCATAGTGAATGCGTGCCCCTTTAGTGGCGCTACAAATTTTTTGTAACGCTAATGTTCTGTCATTACTGGTATTACCGTCGAGTTTTATTGACATTTTCTTCGCATAGTCTTTTTATTGATTGTACGCAACTTATGTAATTTAGAAAATTGACCTCAAATCCAGCTTCTCTGACAGTGTGTGACGGCTTATAAAGTTACCATTGTCGTCAAGTAAATGTTTAACCAAAAATATATTGTTCTTCATCCATTTCTTGTAAAAGAACGGTTTATTTCCCACTTTGAACTTTTCGTTACAAAAAATAGGTTCAATAGCTAGATCTGTGTTATTTTTTAATTCTGCACGGTTGCAAAAAATTTATATGCCTGAAAACATCTCTCCAAAAATCTTTTATTTTGCTTTGTACAAATCTATCTGGTCCATATGAATCAAGGGCATCGATTTCAGGACATAATGAATGTAGTACTGTTTTCCATTTACAATTTTGCACGTATACTTTCCTAATCCAGGCGATTTTTAAGGCTTGGATATATATCTTAAGATTAGGTATACCTAGCCCTCCTTTCCAAATATTTTGCACAGAATATTTTCTTTTAATTTTATCATTTTTGTTGTTCCAAACAAACTTGAAACAGGGTGATTTTTTTTATTGCAAGAGTTTATCGTAGGGTTACTACAACCCACAATCCTGTTTAAATGCGGAAGTAGCAAGGGGCGTGGGGGTGGGGGAGAATGATTATCTTGAGCCACAGGCGTTGCTAATGTTCTTCTTCTTCTTCGGGCTGTTCAACTTGTTTTAAGTGGTCAGGAAGGTCTAGTATCCGTGGAGGACAGTTTCCCCACCTGCCGATGGTACCTGCGATCGAAAAAGCCGAGTTATCTTCAGAATGGTAAGTCCGACAATCGTCAACTGAGCGATTTCATCAAAGAAAAAAAAAATCCAAGGGTGGCAGAAATCCGTCGAAGAAGAAGACACCCGACGATGACTCATCTTATTTCTTTAAAAAAATGCTGACAGCAGACACACCCCTTCTTCCTTTTCTTGTAGTGTAGTAGTAGTAGTAGTGTAGTAGTAGTAGTAGTAGTAGTAGTAGTAGTAGTAGTAGTATAAATATGTAAAGGGGTGGAAGGGAGTCTCAAGCCACACACACACACCGCAGCAGTCCTGATAGTAAAAAAAAAAAAAAAAAAAAATTGCAAGCTAATATATTTACTCTCTTGGGGGGGGGGGGGGGGGGGTATGAAGTTGGACCAAATCACAACAAAGCGGAATACTGGAGAAATATAAGGTTTTCTTAGATCGCATCAAAGAAATTATACTTAGGAGAAAAAAAGCTCCCCTAACTACCTGAAATGTATGCAGCTGTTGTTATTGTAAAATTGGATTTTTTACCCCCCAGAAAGCTCTAAAAATTCTAAGAACTCCTCTTTTTTTTCTTCTCAGTAAAGAGTTAGTAAAGTAGTCGGGGGTGGGGGGGGGGGGGGGTGGAGAATTCCAGACCCGACTTAAGGTGGTGAGACTCGTGGCCACTGTGGGTTTTGAACTTTCACACAAACTGAATAACTGTCCACCATCGAAACACCACCACTACACCAACAATCAATATCCCCGTTACACATTCGTTCTTAATAAGCACGTGGGTGTTTCTTAATGACGACCCAACACACAACAACAACAGAAACAAAACAAAAAAAAAGTCGATGAAGCAAAAGGGTCATTTTCCGTCCCAGATTATAATCATTACGTTGCTGGCGCACTTGGTTTTGACCAAGAAGCCGGGATGATGCACGAGATTTTATCATTAAGACTCTTGGGGGGGCGGGGGGGGGGGGTCAAAATAAATCACAACAAATGCGCATGTAATGCAAATAATGTACAAAATCAAACGTTCGAAATGTGTTAAAATAATAGGGGGAGGACCAAAAAAAAACCCAACGAGGAAAAGAATATATATTTTTTAAAAACAACAGACACAGTTCATTCCACGAAGAGCGTGTCTCCCAAGAAGCCATTCAAGTAAATTACAAAGCAAACAAACGGCTGGTAATTAGAAGAGAAAAAAAAAACCGCACCCGCCCAAACGCTGCTGCTGTCTGCTTATATATAGGTGTCTACTATGACCCCAGAGAACATTTCAGCCACGAGTCGTTCCACGCATTTTGTGTTAGGATACAGAGCATCTCGGTACATCGTTCTCAGGGGTCTTTTGTCTGCGATCTTCTGGTGATTTTTGTGAGATTGATCAATCGGATATGACATCCTTATTATTATTCTTCTGGCGCAATTCGTTAACGACCTTTTTCAGATTCGTGTTGGAAACTGTCACCGAATTTTTCAACACTCCTCCGTAAAAGGGATACAGTACTGTGCCGAAGATAATTTTAGTGACGTTAGGAAAGGTGGACTTGAGTTTGTTGATGAGCTGTCGCCAGTGATTCGTGAAAATGCTTCCCCCAAAACAGGCATTCGCACTGAAAGAAACGAGGACAGCTTCTACGTCTTCTCGTTTCTCCATCTTCGACAGCGATTTGGAAACGCTGTTTATTGTTGGTTCTTGCATGAGGCGTATTAGCAGGTTCGAGTTTTGACCAAACTGATCCCACATTATGGCTCTTTCTTCCGGGTCCAAGACACCCCAATCACCGATTATACCGCCACTCGAGCCTCCCCGCTGCGGTTCAGGGTGGTAGTGGTGGTGGTGGCGGCGGTGTTCACTCCTTCCACCTTTTCTTAGTGGTGGGAAACCTCTTGGCCCGGTCGAAGAGGGTGGTTTTAGGATGATGAAGCGCTTGGCTGACAGATGATGATGACTCGGCCCCGTTTATATATGACTACTTGCAACTAACCTTTTGTTAATAAATGTAACAACTGACCCGGCATTACTTCTTCGTGTTCTCTCATAGATTTATTAGCCCACCCCCAAAAAAATCAACCCATAACCTAACGCCATAACAGGCAAAAGAAGATCAGAAAGGACAAAAGAGTTAGGGAAAAGAACATCAGAAAGGGGGGCAACAAAGTTGAGATTTTGAGGCAAAAGAGTACGACAAGAACTTTGGTTGGTCAGGTAGTAGATAGTTTGCCTATTGTATTAACGGTTGTTACTTTTTCTTTGGGTGTGACGTATATGGTTAAAACTGTAGCTGCGGTGTTTGCTGTGACATCGGTCAAAAAGTTTGAATTGGAAAAGTTCGCATTGTAGTAATCCGAAAAGTTAATCGCCAAGAGGTAGCCGTGGTCTTTGGCATGATAGGAATGTCCAGTCCGTGTGTGATACACTCAAACGTAACTCCGGCAGGATGGCTGACTCTGGAGGAGTAACTTTGGTTGAGTGTGATTCCATATGTACTGTTTCTGACATATCCTCCCGATGTTCTTGTTGGGGTACTGGACAGTTCAGCGACTGTCCAGGGCGTGGCTTTCCGCACGAAGGGTGTGATGTACAGTCCCTGGATGTTCATAGTGCAGCGTGGACATTTGTTCGCACTGACGTTACATCAACAACTCATGTCACCCGCTGGGTCTTCATCCGTACCTGGCCGCTAAAATCGCAGTCATCAACCCGGAAGGAAGAAAAATGTAGACAGTAGATCATACTCCCTAATAACATTGGCCCACTCAGATACCGTTTGCCGTTCAGAACTTTCATCTCTAGCGCTGCCACCACGTTTTGAGCAGTTACAAAAAGCAGGGAGGAAAAAAAACGGCGGGGGAGGGGGGGGGGGGTTCTAAGATGGGGGGGGGAGGGGAACCAGTCTAGTCTTTCTTCGTCCTTCATCCCTTCTTTAACGACAATAAGAAGTTTCCCGTTAATCATTTTCCAATGCGGTCTCCCAGAAAACGTCATTAATATGGATGGGTGGTGGCATTTTGTCATTCAGGCGGCTTGGCCATAGGAACGGAATTTTGTGTGTGTGTGTGTGTGTGTGTGTGTGTGTGTGTGTGTGTGTGTGTGTGTGTGTGTGTGTGTGTGTGGTGTGTGTGTAGGGTCAAACTTAGGCGGAATGACAATGTGGAAATAGTGTACAAGCTACCAAAACTGTCTCTCCTTTCTTCTTCCCCTTTCAGTAATGTTCAGATCTGTAGTAAAAAAAACGTATACATCACACAAAAAATACCCCCCCCCCCCCCCCCTTTTAACGCACCCCCCTTCATTTTAGATTAACAGGGTACATTTGTTCTGATTATTCGTGGCTCCTTGGCTTTCGCGGGGTATCAGGCAGAAATAGTCTTCTTTCTGTTCATTGTGGTGTCTCGAACTCCTCTTTCACAGGTATAAAATTCGACTCTTATCGTTTTCAAATAAAACGAAATAACTGTTTGTCTTGAAAAAGTACCAAAGCTCAAATGGTCTAAACCAAGTTTAGGCTGTTTAGGAATGTAAAAAGGTTAAGAACTCAATCATAGTTATGTTTTCACCATACGGACTATAAGATATATATATATATATATATATATATATATATATATATATATATATATATATATATATATATATATATATATATATATATATATATATATATATAAGTATGAGTCTCTGCAGTAAGTTTGACGACACCTGACATACCACTGTCTGAGGGGGGTATCCCAGCTTTCCCGATTGGTCCTATTTTTAGCTTGGAGCGCAAAGGAACTTATGGGTAACTCATTAGCATATTGGCGTTGAAACGATCCATAAAATGATTGCTGCGCCCAGCATTATTTTATTGTATTGTTCATATACATCAAAATAAAAGCTGTTGAATCATTATTTATGGACACGTTCACTTATAACACTCTATTTCAAATTGAACTGCTGTACATATTTTTATTCTTACAAATATTCCAACTTTGCTGACAACAAAATGTTTTCGTCTCAGCTGCAGAGCATTCTGCGAGACAAAACACTTTGAAGGATATTCAAGGGAAAACTTATCATCGAAATCTGGCTTAACATATACATACATATATACTACTACTACTAATTATCCTGTTGTCAGATTGACCGTTGGGGCGCCACATGACTTGGCAATCAGTTTCCTCCAGTCTTCTCTGCTCTCTGTCGCTCTCAGAGCATCACCTAGCTTTGGACCTGTCCATTTCCTGTTATACTCCCATTTCTTTTTCTGCCATCCTCTCTTTCTCCTTCCTGGTACTGTCCCTTGCAGGATTGTCTTGGCACGCCCATTTGATTGTGAGACATGCCTAAACCACGTCAGTTTGCTTCTTTTCTCTGTAGTCAGAACATCTTCATAGGGCCCACCCGCTTGTCTCTGTAGTCGTTGTCAGGGTCACTGACATTGCTACTTGAGCCCGTACATGTATGTTACAGATAGATCTAGTGGAGGCGACTCATGTTTGAACTTGTGCATGTGCGGACTGATCATGTTCCATGTCAGTGTATCTTGCGTGGTTCGCATCAGAGTCAATATTTCTTCTATATGTGCTTGGGTGAGCCGGCGAACATTTCCGCTCACGTCGCATGCGTGTGTGTGCGTCAGTGGATATCTGTGACAGCACAGCTTGGGAGAGGGTAGGGAGGTATCTTGAACTTTTTAGTGTTGTCCGTGGAAGTGGGGAAATTGGGTCATGCATCATCCTCACTGTGAGTTGCCCAATCATAGTTAACCTTACGTTGAATTATCCAATCACAGCCAAGTTGACTGTAAGCAGGCTGGGGGTTAGGTGAACTGTCGCTCAGTGTTATTTTGTGGCTGTTTTCAGAGTGGAAGTCTCTGACGTTGTGTGTGTTGATTCTTGTTGAGAGTCCTGGTGAATCCTTTTAGGAACCTTGTGTTCAGGGTTCGGGCTTAAGGATTAGCGGAGCGCCTTGAGTCTAGAGGGGACTGATTCTGTGTTTCTGTGTAATTGTATTCTTCTCGCTGTTGGAGGTACAGAGAACAGTATTTTACCAATCCTGGCTCACTTGCTCCTCCACCAAGTTTTTGGGCGAAAGTGGCCTAAAAGCCGCCTATTCCTGTTCTCTGACAAGTAACCAAAAAATAACGACCCTACAAACATACATACTGTGTAGGATTATCCGTTTTCAATACTAATTTACTAAACTTTTCAGATTTTTGACAAGTAAGACTTTAATAACCAAAAAATAACGATTATCTACAAACAAACATACTGAACAAACATAAAGTAAAAATCCTGCTTAAATCTAGAATTATGTATGGCTTGGCCGGGACACTGTGCACGCAGGCCTAATTACCGTGGATTGTGGCAGGGCGTATCAGGTACAGTGGTTCGTGCGGCTTCCGTGGTGCTTGTAATTAGACACGGGGCGGGCTTGCCAGTTCTAGTCATGTTTACTGCGCATAAGCCTCTTATCAAATCAAGTGCCGAGCTTAAATCACGTGACATTTTGTGTTGTGGCTACCATACACAGCCGCCGCCATTTTACATTGGACAGGCGGGCTGTGTGGTCGTATGCTGTGTGGCTAGCATTAGAACTTGTGGGTGTTAAAAACATGGCGAGTCAGGGAAGTGATGTTTCAATGCTTTCTGCCAGTGCTGGAGTGACGCTAATATTAGTCAAGAAACGGCTGAAATGTTGTTATCTTCGCAAGGAAAACTTTCTGATCAACAGACCGATCTTGTGAAAAATACATTGTTTATCATGAGGCCATGGCAAAGTTTTTGAGAAATAAATTGAGTAGCGAGCCTTGTTCTCCTCCCTCAAAGCCAAAAGGAAGCATTTTGTTTTTTCAACAATTATTTAATTTAATTTAACTTTTGAAGAAATGATTATTCAAAAAGTTCCAAATGTTCAGTGACAGGTGTACTACCAGTAGTTCAGAAAACTTCTCCGCCTTGTGGTGTTCGTGGCACAACAGCAAAGCAGACGACACGGGACACGCCTCGAGCTGGGCCTAGACAAGGCCAGTGTTGTTACTGGCTAATTATAGTGGGCGTAGCACTGCTTCGCTGTTTTGAGGTGGTTACGCGCAACTGTTACTAATTTTAGAAAGTGGTCCTAGTAGTTCCACTTTTTGGCAACCTTCCACATTGAGACACTTGACGCCCTCACCCCAAGAAGTGGTCCTAGTAGTTCCACTTCTTGTTTGTTTGTTTGTTGGTGTTTGTGTGTTTTGTCCTACCCCACGCATGCACACCCCCACCCCACCCCACCCCCCCACCCCACCCCACGCATGCACACTCAAGTCATCCACAAGTTCTTAACTCAAGTCATTCACAAGTCATCCTCAAGTCATTCACAAGTTCTTACTTAAGTCATCCTCAAGTCATCCCCCAAGTCACCCTCAAGTCATTCACAAGTTCTTACTTAAGTCATCCTCAAGTCATCCCCCAAGTCACCCTCAAGTTCTTACCCAAGTTAACCTAAGATCATAACTAAGTCATCCTTTAAGTACAACCAAGTTCTTATTAAGTATCTTATAATTATCAAAAAATACAATCTATGTTTTTATCTTAAATAGCAGATGTCTAATATAGTACACACACGCCTCAAAAAACGCGTCATCGTTGAGGATGTCTTGCTCAGCGTTTTCTGCGCGAGATCGGTCAGCATAGATTCTTAATGAAGCTCTTACATCCAAAGCAACCGCATTGATTACAATTCGGGTCTATGGAAATGTCTTTTTATAGACTCCATGTCTTTATTTATTGACTTCAAACATTTATAATACGCCATGCTCTATTTTTATCAAAAAAATTTTAAAATTAAGTTTTTTAAAATATTATTCCATTTGAAATGGATCAAATGATCTTTTGTTGTTGGCGGTTTTGGCGTGCAGTTGTCTTTTTCTGTATTTAGTGGTTCAGATTTTTTTTGATTGCTTTTGTTTCGGCCGCTATTGTGTATATATTTTATAACCGTAATAACTGCCCCCAACAGCAGCAATGGCGCCAAAAATGGCAACAGTTTTAAGTTCAATACTCCATGAAGATTTGGGGCCCTTGAATCGCATGGAGTTTTTATAGCGGGCATTGAATCAACTTGTTCTGGCGCTGGCGGTGTTATGTTTTCATGATGAGCATATTCTGTAACATTAATTTTTTTTGTCTGTTCCACTCTGCTAATTTTTTTCCTGCTTTAACACGCCCAGGATGCTTTTCACTGGCCCCCACCTGATTCAGTGTTTTCTGATTCTGCTGATTTTCTGGCTTGGTTACTTTCTCCACCCGATTCAATGTTTCCTGGTTCTGATGATTTTCCAGCTCGCTCATTTTGAAGGGAAACAAAATCTATATGATTAAAAGTAATTAATCCCATGATTAATGGCGATAAAAAATGTTCCAAATCTGTAGTATAGATCACACCCTAGAGACTCTAATGTCTTTGTTAAAACTGGATCTTGCGTTAAATCATACGTAAGATCTTGTTCAGAATCAATGGGGGCAAATCTACTGACTAGTTTAGTGTACAAACTAAGAGCCGTTTGCCCCACACTTTTTACCATTCTCGACCCCAGCTGCGCTTCATACCTGTTATGATACTTTATAATGTCTTGCGGCGACATCTGTTGAATCTGTTCTATGCTGAATTCAGTTCCGAGGAACTGTTTTTGTTTTCCCGCATGCTGCCAAAGAATACAGCCTCTCCTTTTTGGGCATAATAGCTTGATCATCAACTTGGTCATTCATAAGTTCAGGAAGGTTAGGCCGCCTTGTAGCTGTAGTAGATCATCGCTGTTCATGTTTTTATTAAATTATAATTATTTTATTTTATAAAAATGAGCACCGAAAAAACTGTTGCTAACCTTGTATACCATTCTGCTGTTATTGGAGGGCTAAGTGTAGGATACTCAATGCTTGGTAAAAGCTTGTTAAGAATTAAACCAGCAGATCTTGGCAAACTAGACTTTGAGGATTCAGCAAAGCTGATTGCTATCATTGCAGCTTCGGTTGCCACGAAAGATTTTCTAGTTAAGCAAGGAATAATTCCAGACAATATAAATATGTAAGAAAAAAATACATTTATAAAAATGGCTTCACTCGCAATAATGATAGGCGGCGCTGTGGTGAATGCGCTTGCTTTTAGCGGCAGTAATTTTGCATTTAGTAAACTGGGGAATGACAGCGAGAGAAAAAGACATAACAAAGCTATGGAGCAACTAGCAGCTGCGCAAAACGCCTATGAAAGGCAGAGACTTGAGCAGTTAGATTTTATTAATGACACACTGAAAAGACAGGGGCATGCAGCTTACACATTTAAAAATGTTGACCAAGCAATAAAACAATATTATCTAGTAACAGGCAAACCGGTCCATACATTGCCCCACCAAATTCAGTGACTTTTATCAACCATCAGAAAAACAAAAGATGCAAGAAATCGGGTTTATTGTCTTTGTATGACCGTCGTGTATTTGGTTGCACATAATATTGGCTGAATAAAAAATGAACAAAATCTATTATTCGCCCAAAGGATATTGGAAGGGTATCACAGCATACAAAAGCTAAGCCAAGCAGCTGGAGTCAGTGAACAAACAGCAAAAGAATGGTTATCTAAACAAGCGATTTGGCAAATTTATTTACCTGCACCTAAACGAATACAGAGGCCACACTTTGTCAACACAATACCGAACGACACCCATCAAATGGACCTTCTATATTTACCCTCTGATACGATTAGACGAAAAAGATTTAAGTACGCACTTACAGTCATTGACATGGCTTCAAGATACAAAGATGCGGAGCCATTAACACAAAAGAGTGCTTCTGCTGTTGCTGTCGCTATACAACTGATATACCAACGAGGCCCCTTAACTTACCCCCGCATGATTCAAGTCGATGATGGAAAAGAATTTAAAGGCCAAGTGAATCAATTATTGTTAAAACACAGAGTTACTATTAGAAGAGGCATTCCGGAGTTCACAGAATCACAGGCTTTAGTTGAAAACTTTAACAAACAGTTAGCCGAAAGACTTTTCTCCTACCAGTATCACAGAGAGCTTATTGACAACTCTCGCAACACAGAATGGGTTAGAAGACTGCCCTCAGTTTTGCGCGCAATGAATAATGAAGAATTTAAAGGGCTAAAACCAGTACAAGCAATCAAAAAACAAACAATAAATGTTGTTGAAGACGCTAGCACAACCAGCAAACTATTACCATTTGGTTTAAAAGTAAGGTACCTTTATTTACTGGGGGAAGCAGAAGGGGACACTCGCATCAGGGCAACCGATCCAATTTGGAGTATTGATCCATATGAAATAAAAAGAATTGTAAAGATGAATCCGCCCGTGTATTATTTACGAGAAACTGGCACAACAAAACAACCAGCTCCTCAAAGATCTTTTGTGAAGGAAGAACTGCAGATAATCCACCAGACACAGTTCTGCTTTAATTAATTTACGTAAATATATTTGAGTTTAAAATGGAAGCTCAGAAGGAAGTGCAGAACGAAACAAGAATGGTAAAGGAAGAGACCTTGAAAATGATACGGGAATCATTTCAGGCGTGTAATGCTATTAAGGAAACATTTTCGGGGATTAATCAATGCATGCTAAATCATCCAGATCACCTACAACTCAAACCCCCAAATTGGGAAAAAGAATATCTTGAAATAATAAAAAAAATTCGAACTCGTCAAGCAAACATGAGAACAGATTTAAATGAATTGGATGAAGCTATGATTGATCTTATAATGAAAGTTGATGAAAAATATAAAACCCCCTGTTTATGCGGTCCTCCAGTGCCCGATTGCATATGAAAACTCTGGATTAACAAACACACGTTTTGTGTTTGTTCTATCTAATGACTTCTTTGTTACAACTGTTGTGTTGATCTCATGTAGATTAGATCGCAGTTTTACGTTGTCATGATGAAAAGTCTTATTGCCAAACAATGCTTCTTTGTAGTTGCCATGTGATATGTTTGACTGCACAACACTGCGAGATATTCCCTTTGCTTTCTTAATGATTTTCTCCTGGCTCGAAATACTGTACATTTTTTACCTTAACCCCACATACTCCTTGATCACCTTTCCAGATAATTCATCCTTCATCTTTCCTAAAACCTTCTTGTTAGTAATTGAATGCAAAGGCGAATCTTTAGGGTAATCAGACGTGTCATACCATCCCGCATGTCCTTTAGCTACTTCCATTTCCATGTCTTTATAGATGTCTTCAGTAGGAATATCTATAACAAAACTGTCTGTATCTGTGTAAAGTACTCTGGACTCAGAATACGAGGGCTTAAAGTAGTCATAAAGAAGCTCTAACATCAAAAGCTTTGATAATTCTAAAACAGTAAACCCAATAAATACAGGTTTGTCTAATTTGACTTTCTTTTTTTCATCATTATGCCAAAAAGCTGATCATGAAATCTTCTAAAGTCCTGATAATTAGGTTCTGAAGTTAGCTTAATTGCTTCGTTCTCTTTGGTGACCAATCTGACATCTTTACGCTTATGCGGATTCTCCATAGTCTTTCCAAACAGCTGTTTTCATCAACTTGAAAAAGTCTTTTTCTGAAGCATCTGTGGATTTAGTTCTGAGATCAGTGTTCTTCATGATGTATGGTTTCATGAACTGTTCTTGATCGAAAGCAATTATGCGATGAACTGCTGTCAACTTCAACCCATGTCTTAAATAAAATTGCAGAAGTCTGTAATGACAGACATAATTTTTTTTGCCCCGAAGATTAGGCACAAGTTTAGGCGGCTCTCTTGGATTCATCTTTAGGCTTTCTGCTGCTAATGGATAGTCATTATGCAGGTCAGGGGAGTTCATGAGGATATTCTAAGTCAACTTCTAGAATGAAACCACGCTGTTGATCAGGCGTTAAACTGCCAACCACTTTAATGCCTTTTGAATATTATTCGGATCGCCGCCTGTGTACATTTTAAAGTTACGTAATGGAAGTGATTGCGCCATTGCCCAACCATACAGATTGTTTGCATCTAAATACATGAGATAGTTAGACCTTTACTCGGATCATAGTCGTCCAAGTATTTGTTGTTTGCTTTACAGTAATGATGCGACGCCATACTAATTCCTCCACGCAATCCGTTTTCAATCATCTGAATCATTGGTAAATCTGACAAAAATCAATCTGTACTCCAGTAAACTTTAAAAAAGTGTCCCAGTCATCCCAGGTGCAGAAATTAATGCGCAGGATCCAAACTGTAATGTTTCATGCAGGTCTTTCTATAATTTTCAAAGACGTCCCCCAACAAACATACATCGGCCTTCAAGTATCATCATGATAGTCTCCCATCGTTTTACAATCTAACTTTTGCCAAGCATCTTGAGCATGCTGGTAATCGGAGTCGCTGATGTCCTTTCCTCTAAGACTAGAAAAGAACGCGCCTTTAGGCGGAAGTGAGTCTTCATCAAACCTTTCCCAACTGTTCATGTACTCATAAGGGTAAACACCCTTTCTAACAAGCGTTGAGTCAAAATATTCTTCCGTTATTGGGCAGGACTTTAAGGACATAGCCAGTGCCTCTAATGAGCCCATCATGTGTTGCATAGAGTCGTAGAAAGACATGTTATTTAGATTAAAGCACATGTACTTTTCTGATGACTGTGCAATGCATGCTACCCTGAAGGCGCTGGTTACTGCTTGCATTATAAGGTGAGAGTCATAACCTCGCAAGTTGTGAAAGAAGATGGGCAGCTTCCATGTCTTTGGTTCAAACTTTTTGTTGAAGATTGCATTGTTATGCGCCGCTCCTCTGAACTTTCCACTAATGTGATCATGGTCTCTTACTCGCTGGCCGCCAAGGCCACCTGTTGGATTCGCTGCGTCTGATGAGAGGCCTAAACCACAAAATCCAACAGTGAGTGGCTGAGGCATACTGTTGTTGGTCTTCAGACGTCATCATGATTTCAGATAAATTCAGATTATTAGAACAATCATTACGCACTTGCTGCATGCGTTTTAAGAATGTTTCTGCAGCATCTGGTCCTCTATATAATCTGGTTCTGAATAAACGCCATCCGACCTAACAATAATGAAGGCAAATGAACAAATCTGATGATTACTCATTAAGACTGTTTTTCGAAGTTTTTGTGGCGCTGGCCCTTCATAAGGAACAATGAGTGATTCGAAGTCTGCGTAAACAAGTATGGAGAATGTTGCAGTTTTTTTCCAGTTTAAAACTAACTTTAGTCCGGGTGGGGGGCGTAATTAGTTCTGTATTACAGTCAACTGGGGCCGATACAATGTTTCTTATGTTTGCTTGCGGCTTGAACAGATGGCATTCTTGTTAAACATTTTCTGCAGAATTCTTGTTTGTGCCCATCTTTTGAAGTATGCTGCATTGTTACTCATTGTTCGTATCAATGTGTAATGTGGCAGCCCCGCTGGTGAAAACATTAGTAGTAAGTCAACATGATTTTTGTCTGGCTCGCCAATCGTTGGACTGTTCTTGGACACTTTAATTGGCACCAAATCTGTTTCCTCATCCCATGTGTAGACATTAACAGTTATTGGTTTGTTTTGTTCTTCAAACTGATCAATTTGATCTACACTAACAGGAAAGGATATTCCACTAAAGTTAAGATCATTGATGTAAGGGCGATAGTTAGACACTCTCTCTGCGTTTTTGCGGGCGTAATGCAGCCTTGCGAGAACACACCACATAAAACATTTGTTGTCTGTATTCTTTATGTTTAGATCTGCTTTTTTTGCGACTATGCTGGAGGTAGTGGAATGTGAGACTTGCCTACAATCGGCGCATACTTAGACTGTTTTAATCTGATCTCTAAGACTTCGCCCTCTGACCAACCAGAGCCTCTCATTTTGGCTTCTTCAGCGGCAGCGTCAAACTGTGTAAGCAGTTCGTCTGCCCAACCGGGTGTTAAGTCATTAGAGGAAAGAATAGTCTGCTGTTTAGTCGAGACCAGACTTCTAGATTTTCTTCATTTATTGTTACATAGTCGATTAAAACAGCTAACATTACTTTAACCGGCGGGTCTATTGTTAGTTTGCTGGAACTTGAGAAATAGCATGAGCAACACTTGCCTGTACGTTTGTTGGGTCAATGACTTCTAAATCAATATCATTCAGTGCTCTTGATAAACGCTCTCTCTCGAGCATTCCTTCAAACAATTCGTCTGGTCCTTCATATATCTTAGCCATGTTGAGTCTCTTTCTAACTCAAAATATTTATTTAAATTAAAAAAAAATACTTAATCAAAATCAATATCGACGGTCTTTTTACGCTTGGACTCATAAACTAAAGTATAAACACCTTTTGGTGTTGTTAATGTGAGCTGTTTAGAACAGAGTTTAATGTCTCGTTTACTTTTTTTAAGCATTCCTTTTTTATCTGCTCGGGGTCTGGCTGTTGAGAAAAACTTGCCCTTGCCTTTCTTTGAAGATCAAACTTTTGTCTTTTGTAGTCATCAAAATCGGCCTGTAAACGATTAAATTCTTCATCCGTGATGTTTGAGTCAGCTAGTGCTTTATTTATTATCAGCCTGAGAGAACTAAGTTTAGCTGTTATTAGTTGAACCATAGCTGTGTGCTTTTGGAGTTTAGTTTTATTTTTTGCTAGCAGCACCTACGGCTAAAGAACATAGGCCGAGAGCTAAAGACAAACCGCCTAGAGGTAAGCTGCGGGTGCGCCTATGCCCGTTGCTAAGAGACCAACACTCGTTCCTGCTGATAGAGCACTTATAGTCGATGCTCCAGTATTAACATATGTAACAGCATTAAAGGCAGCAGAATACCTTCGTTTGGTTTTGCTGTATTTTGAAAGGTCCTGCTCTAGTTTTTGTTGCATTTGTGTAATGTTGGTTAATCTGAAGGTTTTTATGTCAGGGGCTATCCCTTCTTTTGGCGACTCGGGCGCTGTAGGCACATTTGGATAAACCTGAACAGACATGCTTTTTATAAAATAAAAATAATTTAGTATTGTATATCTTTTAATCTGTTATTTTCAATATTCAGCTGCGCATCATATATTAAAAACAAATGTACATTAAGCGGTTTATCGGCTTCTTCTTCTTTATCAATTTGAATGTTTATTACGTCTCTCACAGTTCTCCCGCTTCCATGCAACTGATTATCTCGGTTGACCTTAGGTCAATCCATAAACCGTATTTTTGTTAAATAATCATCAAGTCTAACATTGTGAAGGTGCAGATCTTTAGACACAAGGTCTACTGTTGGATTTCTACACCTCCCGCCTCCAAACAGTTTTCTTATTTCATCAAAATGCTGATAAGGTTAAGCCCGCTAGCGTAGAATTTGGTTAGGTCTACCCTCAATCGAACATTGTACTTTCGTTATTTTAGGATTAAAAAACTTTTCACTTCCTCTTTTGAACGGTTCTTCCATCTTCGCACAGCAATAAAATACCTTTAAGCGATCTTGCTGCGGCACTAAAACTAAAATTCCATATAGTGTCTGCCCTGCTTTTGGATATGTTGTATGATGAATCACTCTTTCGTAATATATTGCTAATTTTGACTGATATTGTTGCTCAATCAGCCTTGCTAAATTAGGGTTGCTAACAACGTCAAACTCTAACGAGATGTCAGAAATGCTGTACTTTGCTTCGGTGTCTGATGATCTGATAACTCGTTTGTATTCATTAAAAGTTAGTTCATATGACAATCTGTCTTTTAATGCTCCTTGAAAGTATGGCGCATGCGCTTTTAACAACTCAAAATCTAAGGGAAGGAAAAAACGATTTCCATACGCAAAATTTACAGCTACAGACTTTTTTTCTGCTTTTAGCATCTGCGGCGACTGCGGCGTCTATTCTAAGTTTTAGTGCTTCTTCATTTTCGATTCCTTGAAACGCAAGATCATCCCTTTCATTCCCGGTTAGCCATAGATCAGAATAGGTTAAAATATGTCTGCATTGTGTAAAGAAAATATTTCCTGCCCCTCAAGTTTTATAGAAATTTTCTTAACGATTGCCCGCCCAAATTCTGGACAACTGTCCTGCTTGTGTCTGTTGTTGAAAACGAGTACTATTTTGAAAGTAAGACGCGCAGAGCCTGGCACAATCACGTCATCTGCTCCTAGGTCTGGAAATTTGACAGTAAGAATTTGATCTGCATCAATAGTAGATGGATTATTTGGAACAGTAATAGTCCGCTTATTTCCCTTCACGCCAAAGGGTTCTTTCAGTCTTCTATGCGGTTAAGAATCGAGCCATGTGCTTGTGACATTTTTTATAAAGCAAAATAAAAAAAAAAATTTTTAAAAACATGGCAGGAATTGAAGATGAAGAAGATTATGATGTTTTTGACCCTGGAGACGACATGAGTGAAATGATTCCTTTGACACAGCATCGCTCAACGCTCTCAATGCGGCGTGAATTAACAGAAAGTACGGTCGGAGCATTTTACAAAAGTTTAGGCCAAGAACCTCCCGAATTTATAGACCCAAATGATTTTGAATTAGAAGATGGCCATTGTTTGTAAAAAACGATCAAGGAGAATCTGTTCGGCTTACAACTAAACCAGACCCATCAAAGTTTTTAGCCAAGAGTACAATTATACAAAGACTTAGTGTAAAAGATCAAAATCGCCTTGGTCTTGTTAGACCAAAATTAGGGCGGAGGCAGTTTCTAAACTTCAAAACACACTACAAGAACTCCCAACAGCTAACCAAATACAAAACATGGAACTTAAAGAATTAAATCAATCAGCAGATGAAATAATAAATGCAATAGAAGCAGAAACCAGTTTTTCAGAAGAAACAGCATTAAAAACAATTAATGATTCTCCATTGCCTATGCGGGAAATAGCGGCCCTTGATCATGCTTTGAGAAGCATCAGAGGCGAATTAACAAACAATTTAGCAAAACTAGGTGAACTAGATGAGCATATAAAAAGAGAAAAAGAAAAACTCGTTGAGGCTGATGACGCTATCGTAGGGCCTGGTGTTAAAGAAAGAATAACCCAAAGACTAAAAGATCTTGAACAAGAAAGATCAGCAAGACTAGAAGTGCTGTCTACTAACCGAGAACAATTGCGAACTCAAGTGAGCAGAATAAGAGAAACTATCCAAAGAATTTTATATGAAGACACAACGCTAGCAGAAAGAATAAGAACACTGTTTAGAGAGCAAGGAGTCACATTTGCAAGCCTTATAACAGCCTTAGGATTTGCAATAAGTACACTAGTGTTAGCTATTACAGGTGGCGGTGGCCAAAGTTCATTACCTCCACCGCCATCGCCTCCATCTCCGCCTGATAAATCATGGGTAAAAAAACAGCTTGATCATCTTGCGGATTTATTAAAAAAATTAGCCGGTAAAGCTATAGACTCTTTACCGGGTATATTAGGGGTGTTGTTAGCTGGCTTTTGTCTACTGCAAGCAAAGTAGTTGGCTTTATGGCCGAGCACTTATGGGCATTAGGTCTCTTCATAGTAGGGTTAATATTTAGTAAGATAAAGACCAAGTAATCCTAGGCCAGTTAATCCAAGAACAAGCGCTGTCTTTTCATATTCATGGTCATTATTTTTGACTTCGCGAACAAAGCCCGCGAGCTTTGCTGAGTCTTCAATGTCCTTTGGGCTTTGGGCCGCGGGGATTGGATGACTTATTCTTGGTTGTTTTTTTACTGCTTGCAATATTACTGGCTCAGAATTTATTTCGTTTTTCCCGACCTTCTGTTCATTGCCTGCCACAAGGATTTCATTATTGTAGTTTATTATTGTTCCTATCTGGAGTCTGAGGTCAGAAGGCAGCATGTATAAACCAGTGCCAACAGCAAAGTCTACTTTCGATCTTGCGTATTGTAAAACATTTTGGTATCTTTTAATACTTGAAGGTAAATCAACTGTAGAATTAAGGGCGTCCTCTAAATTTGCTAAGTATTGTTTTTGTGCGTAAAACCAGTAGAAGGATCAGTTAGCCGACTCGTTTGTGCTTGCGAGCCTAGAAACAAAAAACATAAGTACAAAACAGATCGTTTATTCGTTTTTCCTGCTTAGTTGGGCCCTTAAAAGGTCAAAAAAAATGTTGCCCCATGCTTTTTTTATGCTCTTGCTCTTGGACCGGGGGCTTTGAAATTTTGAAAAAAAAACCGAGTCAAATTTATACTTTCGTGCGTGCCCTGAAAAAAATGACCCCTAGGCCTGATTAAGACAACTTTTGTCAAAAGTCTGTTTGATTTTAAATATTGAATTCGTTAAGCCCTTTTAAAAAGCTTATTTCTTTATGTTGCTGGTGGATTAAACGATTTGTCATTGGGTAAGGGCGTTTGCATTTTTCAGCAAAACGTCTGAAGTGTAATAGAAATGAAATCTGTCAGCCTCCCCAAAAGGATCGGGTGATTTAAATGACAGATACGACACTTCACCCCCGTTGGTTGCGCAAAACACAGCAAAGTTTAAAAACTGGTTCTGAAAAAAACTGATCGGATGAAAACAGTTTTGGAGTGCTCGTTTTAAATAGGGGGGTTTTAAGATAGCCTTCAATGGAGTCTCACCTTTTATAAAAAGGGGGCAGTCTGGGTCACGAAATGTCAAGAGTATCAGTTGCTTATTTTTTAAATTTTATGCGGGCCCAACGAATATTTTTCCCAGTATTTTAAAGCACTCATTTTTTTTTTCGTTTAAAAAAAGTTTTTAAAAATAAAAAAACCAAAACCCTCCTTCGTTTTTTTAAATGCTATTTTATAACATTTTCGGGGCCCCAAAAAGGTCGCGCTTCATGAAATATTTTTCCAAAGTTTATGGTTTAAAATAAGTGGGAAACGAAGAAGAAAAGTTTAAAAGTTACCAGCAGGACCCAAAATTTGCCATTAAAATACCTGTGGTTATTTGGGTTTTTGCCGCTAAAAAAAAGCAATGAGTAAATTTGACATTACTTTCCAAACTTAACATGCAAATCTGAAAACAATGTTAAAATTCAAGCCGAAGAAGTATCTTATTTTTTGATAAAGAGTACTAAAATGTTGGCTTTACAATGGCAATTACCCACTCATGGTTTTTAGTGCTGCGCCAGATAAACACTTATGAAGGGGAAAAAACCGCTCGATCTTGATTATTCTTACTCTATGTTTATTTTGGGTGAGCTGAGCATGATGAAAACTTATTGTGGAAAAGGGCCCCCAACTGTTTTAAGAGCCTTCGCAGGGGGAAACTGCATTTGCGATTTTAAAAATTTACAATTCCCCAATTTACAGTTTAAAAGATTAGTTTGTGGGAGGGTTGGATATTTAAAATAAAAACAAAGACAAAGGGGGAAAGTCGTGAAAAGTGATAACCTGACATGTTTTGGAAAAAAAAAAATAAGTTGTACTAAAAAAAAATGTCCGGTGGGCCAGAAGAACCAGGATTACATTAGCGCCGTGGGGGTATAACTTTAGAAATTTAAAAAAAACCTTTCAGACGTTGCGGACTTTGGCAGAAAGGTGAATAGGGCTTTGTATGGTTTTGATACACTAAAGTGGTGATTTAAACCAAAGGGTTTGGGACGCAAAAAGTTTTTCCCAAAAATGAGCAAAATGCGCAAGAGAAGCAAAAATGGGCCAGTTGAATATAAAATAGTTCGAAACCTACCTAAATTTGGGACTTAAAATATTTAGAATGGGAATAAATTTGAATTATAAGGCCCCTTTACATTTTTTGGGCCCCCAAAAAAAATTTTAGAAAAACATTAAATCTGGCCCTTTAATGTAAGTCTTATGCCGTGCCCCAAAATTTGGAAAAGATTGAATAAAGCCCTATGGGAAAAAAAGTACATCCCCCACAGAAGAGAAACGGGTTTTAAAAAGTGCTTCTACAAAAAATTTCAGTTCATGCGCAAATGAAATTTGGAGACAGTTCACAAGTATTTGAAAATTTCTGTTTAAAAAATAAGGGAGGGTGGGGGTTTTTGGGGGGTTAGTGCGTCCTTTTTTTAAGGGAATTCAAAAAGCTGGCAAAATTTGACGTTGCAGTTTAAAGTTACTGTCGGGTTTTTTTGGGGGTTTTCTTCAAAAAAAATGGGGGGGAAAAAA
>JAFLJL010016025.1:65000-66002 GCA_018398815.1 Conus ventricosus | reverse complement strand
GAAAAAGGAAAAAGAAAAAGGAAAAAGAAAAAGGAAAAAGAAAAAGGAAAAAGAAAAAAGAAAAAGGAAAAAGAAAAAAACAAAGAGAAATGGGCAGGGCTGTTGTAAAACGTGTGATAATAAAGTAGAAGCAGGATCAAGCACAGGAAAACCATCTTTGTTTTTGTTTTTTTTAAAAAAAGAGATAGTACATCCGCCAAACAACGGGACAAACAAGACTGCAAAACAAAACGCGTCGCGTTCTGACCACTTAGGTCTTCTTCAGGTAAGAGAGACGACTTCAAGGACAAGGAAAACGAAGAATGAGCAATCCTTCAAATTTTACCTTCTCGAATTCGGCGAAAGAGAGGGGGTGGGGGTGGGGGTGGGTGGGGGTGGCGGATGAACAGTGGGGAGACAAAACACGATACACGATATTTTATTTGTCCTCATAGAATACAAGGGAAAAAAAAGAAGAAAAAAAAATACTCAAAAAAAGGACAAAAACTAAGAGGAAGTATGTAGAAACATGGGACATTAACATTCTCGGAAAAGTGTAGGGCAAACAAAACACAAAATCGGACATGAAATGCGGTAGGGAACAGTAAACGATAAACAGTAAACAAGTAGGGTATGTTTAGCTCCCATAAGGAACGCTAACACAGAGAAACTTTTATTCAAGACTGGCACAGCCTTTTAAACTTGAATAACGTCAGACAAATACACAGACGAACAATCTAATAGTGGGGGAAAAACAAGCGCAGGCCAACAACTGAACTGTCTGGCAAAGATTTGGACTTGAGGGGAGGGGAGAGGGGAGGGGAGTTTGAATATGGAGAAACTGGGAAAATGAAATTAAAAAAAAAATGTTACAGATATGAAAACTCTTCTCTAGCTGCATAAGGGAACCATCGCAATCCCTTTTGGAGGCAGATATATTTGTATTGCCTGCTCCGAGGCCTTTCGCCTGCTGGATCGGGACTCATCGGGACTCATCAGTTTACTGTTTATCGTTTACTGTTC
>JAFLJL010016025.1:37500-55000 GCA_018398815.1 Conus ventricosus | reverse complement strand
TCTCTTCTCTCTCGCTCCATAACATATGATTGAATGATAGACAGACAGATAAATCGATAGATTAGACAGATATATACTTAGATAGATAGGTCGATCCAATGCATTGATACATACCTACATGCATATACATGGCTTACTTATATACTTACATAAACACATACATACATTCATATACAAACTCGTACAATATACATACTTACATGCATGCATATCTCACTCACGCACGCACGCATGGCATCGCACAAAACAACACTCACACACACACACACACCACACACACACACACAACACACACACACACACACACACACACACACCACACCACACACACACACGCAAGTAACCACCGATTGTTCGGAAACTCCTTTATAGTGATCCGGATAACCACGTGGGTATTTCCCATTCAAATGCCTGTCTTTCCTAGTTCCAACAAGAATTACAGGTACCACCATGTTCTCCTCACCCACCCTCCCGCCACCTCCGACCCCCACCCCTTTCCTTTATTTCCCACTTTTTTTAAATCGTGACGCGCTGACCCAGTGAGCGTCTATTGTAAGAATCAGGAAGTTGGCATGCCAGGCACTTGTGGCAACTGAATTCTTTTCTGTAGCGTCACGGTTGTGCTGCCACTGAGCATGTTACGCTCTAGTGGAGAGTACAGATAAATGTCTGTTCTACCCCCACTTGCTCCTCATCCGTGTTTTTGGGCGAAAGTGGCTTAAAGCGCCCTTTTCCTGCTTCTCTGACAAGTAAGACTTCAATAACCAAAAAATAACGATTATCCTACAAACAACATACTGTGCAGGGTTATTATCCGTTGTCAATACTAATTTACTAAACTTTTCGATTTCAGTTTTTGTTTAAGCCTTTGTTTTTCTGATCATTTTCAATAACATCTTTTCGCTGCAACATTCTTCATTGAGGTCTCTGTCTTTCATGTGAAATAAAATAAAGTCTTTAAACTGTTCTCTAAAGTCTTATAAAAACGAGTTAGTTATATTTCTGGCATAAAATCCACACACTTATCCGAGCATGTCTTCGTGAAAGTTAGTTTCGACAAGTGTTTTCTTTTTAACTATGTTCTTTCTGCGAACAGTCATCTATAAGTAAATAGTGTCTACGTTCTTCAAAACAGTTTATAAAACTGTTCATTAAACACTCACTCCAGTTTGTTGCTGGGATTAACCTTAATATGTCATCATCTGTCCATATAAACCTTCTATCATGATATGCTTTGTTCCATTTTAGTGTTGGAAGAAAACCACAATATGATTAAAATTATATCGAATAAAAACTGTTTGTATAGGTCTAGGGGGGGGATAATATTGTTTTTCCAAAAACCAGTCATGCCACAAATTAATGAGCAATGAGGGGGTTTTTTGTCATAAAGTTTAACTGCTCCATAGTTTATAACCAGAACTTAATCTAATCGGTTATTGTTTTTTTTTTTAATTTTTTTTATACCCTCTGTTAAAACTTGTTCAGTATAATAAAATCCTATAAGGCCTATGTGTGTAAGATTAATCCAATTCGTTGCTGTAAGATTGTTTCTATTTAGACTAAATATTGATTTTGTTGCTTTGTTGTTATGACTTAATATCTCGCCATTGTGTGAAGAATGACAACAGTACTTTAAGACTGTCAACGTCTAGTTTCTGCCAGCTAATTAGAATTCCTTTAAAATGGACGTCACTATCGCCCACAACCCCATCCCTCTCCTTATCTTTTAAGACAGAAATTTTCAAATTATTGTGAACGTGTCCCCTAATTTCATTTGCTGGCATGACTGTAAGTTTTGTAGAATGCATCTTTTAAAAAACCGCTTCTTTCTTCTGTGGAGGTTTTACTGTTTTGTCCCATACGGCTTTATTTCAATCTCTTTCCGACTATTGTCATTCGGCATAAGGACTTACATGTAATGGCGCAGTGTTTAAATGCTTTTTCTTGAAACTTGTTTGACGGCCAAAAAAAAGTAAATGGGCTTATGAATTCAAATTTTATTTTCCACTTTCTAATATTTGGTTCTAAGTGACCTTTTGAGGTCAGGCTTTCGAACTATTTTATATTCATACTGGCCAACATTTTTTGCTATAGATTGCGCAGTTGTTCTAGTTTAGGAAACTTTTTTGTTTGTCGCCAACCTCTTTGCGTTTTATAATCACCATCATTAGGTGTATCAAAACCATACATAAGCGCCTATCTCACCGTTCAGTTCAAGTCCGCAACATCTGCAAGGTCTTTTTAATTCTAAAGTTATACACCTCACAGGCGCTAATGTAACTCCTGGTTCTTCTGGCCCCACGCGAACATTTTTTAGTACAACGTATTATTTTATTTCTAAACAATGTGCACGTTATCACATTTCAAGAACTTTCCTGTTTTGTTCTTTGATTTTTTTATTAAATGATCCGACCCTCCCAGCAAACTAATCTTTTAAACTGTAAATTAGGGAATTGTATAATTTCATCAATCGCATTATGCAGGATTTCCCTGGACGGAAGAGCCTTAAAACAGTTGATGGCCTTCATCTTATAAGTTTTCATCAGTGCTGAGCTCGTCAAATGTACATAGAGTAATGATTGTAATGCAAGATTGATCGGGACTTTCCCCCCTCAAACGTTGTTTCATCTGGCCGGAAACACTAAAATATGAGTGGGTAGAAATGCTAGTTGTAAAGCCTAGATGTTTAGCTAGCTCTCTATCAAAATCGTATTTTGCTTCTTCGGTTTGTATGTTATATTGTTTTTAGATTTGCATTGTTAAGTTTAAGAGTAATGTCTAAGTTACTCATTGGCTTTATTTTAGTGAGCAAAACCCGTAATAACCATTCAGGTATTGTTAAATGTTTAACGTCGTTTGTTCTCCCTTCGTATTTTGTAATCTATATTATTCCCTTGGCTCTGTTATATTTAAACATACGACTTTGTAAAATATTTCCATGGTGCGCGACACCGTTTTGGCCCCGCAATTGTTATCAATAGCATGTTCTAAAAAACGAAGGACGGTCTTGGGTCTGGTTTTGTTACAAACATTTTTACATAACAAATTAAAAATGATAGCATTCAAATATACTGCGCAAAATATTCTGTTGGCCGCACTACAATCTTAAAAATATAGCAACTGATACTCTTGACATTGCTGTGACCCAGACTGCTCTTTTCATAAACAGGTTGCTGAGTCCTCCATGAAGAGCTATCTTAACCCCCCTATTGAAAACGAGCACATCCAGAAAGCGTGTGGTTTGTCATCCGATGCAGTTTATCAGAAACCAGTTAAACTTTGCTGTGTCTTGTGCATCAATGGGTGTGGAGTGTCGTATGTGATCATTAAATCACATGATCCTTTGGTGTGTGTCGTGTTCAGATTTCAATTCTATTACACCTTTAGACGTATTTTGACTGAACTGCAAGCACCATTCCGAATGACAATCGTTTAATCATTTAGCAACAGAATAGACATGAAAGGCTTTTGTAAGGGATCTGAAACGAATTCAATATTAACATCAAGACAGACCTTTAGACAAAAGTTGGAGCTTGGATCATGCCTAGGCGTCATTTATTTTCAGGGCACGCACAGAAAGTATATAACTTTGACTGGCGTTTCCTTTCAAAAATGTTCAGCCCTGGTCCATAGAGCATGAGCATAAAACAGCCTGGGACAACATTTATCTTAGCACTTCTATGGGCCTAACTAGGGCGGGAATAGAACGAATATAAACGGACTTCTATTCGTACTTACGTTTGTGTTTGCTAGGGGGCAAGCACAGGCAAGATCAGCATAAACTGTTCTTTTCTGGCTGTGATCGCACCAAAAACAATACTTAGCAAATTTAGAGGTGCGCCCATTAATTCTACAGTTGATTTTACCTTAATGTATTTCAAAGGTACAACATGTTTTACTAATACGCAGATCGAAAGTGACTTTGCTGTTGGCCTGGTTTATACATGCTGCCTTCTAAAACCTCAGACTCCAGATAGGTACAATAATAAACGATAATAATGAAATTCTTTATAGCAGGCAAGAACAGCTAAGGTTGGGTAAAAAAGGACATAATTTCACTGACGCCAGTAATATACAAACAATAAAGAACACCCAAGATTAAGTCATCTATTCCCCGAAAAGCCAAAACCCCCAAAGTCATTGAAGATCAGCAAAGCACTCGCGGACTCTGTTCGCGATGACCATGAATATGAAATAAGACAGCGCTTGTTCTTGATTAAACTGGCATAGGATTACTTGGTCTTTATTTATCTAAAAATAGTAAACAACTATTAAGAGAACTAATGCCATGTTAAGTGCTCGGCCATAAAGCCAAACTACTTTGCTTGCAGTTGAAAAAGCCCGCTAACCATACTCCCTAATATACCTGGAAAGAGTCTATAGCTTTTCCTGATAATTTTTTTAATAAATTCGCAAGATGATCAAGCTGTTTTGTTACCATGATTCTATCAGGTGGAGGCGATGGCGGTGGTGGCTTACTGGACTTGGCCTCCACCGCCCGCCTGTAATAGCCTTCACCAGTGTATACTTATTGCAAATCCTAGGCTGTTATTACGCTTGCTAATGTGATCCATGCTCTTCTAAACATTATGTTCTTATTCGTTATGATAGCGTTGCGTTTCATATAAATTTTTTTCGATAGTTTCTTTATTCTATTCACTTGAGTCGTAATAGGTCTCGGTTAGTAGTCGTCACTTCTAGTCTTGCTGATCTCTCTTGTTCAAGATCTTTAGTCTTTGGGTTATTATTTCTTTAATATCAGGCCCTAAGTTTGCGTCATCAGCTAAACGTGTTTTCTTGTTTTCTCTTATTTTATATGCCCATCTAGTTCACCTAGTTTTGCTAAATTGTTTGTTATTCGCTTGATGGGTTCTAAAGTTACGATATCTATGGGCTAATAATTCTTCGCATAGGCAATGGGAATCTTTAATGTTTTTTTACGCGGTTTCTTTGAAAAAAACTGGTTTCTGCTTCTATTGTATTTATTAATTCGCATGCTGATTGATTTAATTCTTATGTTCCATGTTTTTTTGCATTGGGTTTTATTCTGTCGGGAGTTCTTGTAGTGTGTTTTGAATGTTAGCAAACTTGCATCCCTATCTAATTTTGGTCTAGCAATGCAAGGCCTATTTTGATCTTTCACACTGAGTCTAATTCTAATTGATACCACGGCTAAAACTTGATGGGTCGGGTTTAGGTGGTAAGCCGAACAAAGTTGCCTTGTCGTTTTTACAGACAAATGACCTTTTTTAAATTCAAAATCATTTGGGTTATAAATTCGGGAGGTTCTTGACCCTAAACTTTTGTAAATGCTCCCGACCAGTACTTTCTGTTAATTCACCGTCTGCATTGAGAGCGTTTTTGAAGCGATGCTGTGTCAAAGGGATCATTCTCACTCATGGTTCGTATCCTAGGATCAAAAAACATCATAATCTTCTTCACCTTCAATTTCTTGCCATGTTTTTAAATAATTAACTTTTTATTTTGTTCATAAAAAATGTCGGAAGCACATGGTCGATTTTTAACCGCATAGAAAGACTGAAAGAACAATTTGGCGTGTATGGGAAATAAAGGCGGACTATTACTGTTCCATTAATTCCATTACTATTGATGCAGATCAAAATTTTACAGTCAAATATCCAGACCTAGGAGCTGATGACGTGATTGGCCAGGCTCTGCGCGTTCTTACTTTCAAATAGTACTCGATTCACAACTGACCCAAACAGGACAGTTTGTACAGAATCTGGGGCGGCAATCGTTAAGAAAATTTCTATAAAACTTGAGGGGCAAAGAAATATTTGCTTAACACATTCAGGCATAGTTTTAACCTATTCTGATCTATGGCTAACCGGGAATGAATGAAGGGAAGATCTTGCGTTTCAAGGAATCGGGAATGGATTAAGCACGAAAACTTGGAATAGGCGCTCTTGTGAACTCGATCAGGTGCTAAAGCAGCAAAAAGGACTTTAGCTGTAAGTTATGCGTATGGTATCGCTTTTCCATTCCCCTAGATTTTGAGTTGTTATTTAAAAGCGCTGCGCCATACTTTCAATGGAGCATTAAAAGACAGATTGTTCATATGAAACTAACTTTTAATGAATAAAAACGTGTTATCAAATCAACAGACGCCGAAGACACAGTACAGCATGTTCTGACATCTCGTTAGAGTTTGACGTTGTAGCAACCCTAAGTTAGCAAGGCTGATTGGGCACCAATATGAGTCAGGTTTTAGTATATTTTAACGAAAGAGTGATTCATCATACAAACATATCCTTGAAGCAGGGCAGTAGACACTATATGACTTTTAGTTTTAGCGTTCGCAGCAAGATCCGCTTAAAGGTATTGTATTGCTGTGTGAAGATGAAGAAAAAAACGTTCAAAAAGCAAGTGAAAGTTTTTTATATTCCAAAAATAACGAAAGTACAATGTTCGTTGAGGGCCAGTCATAACCAAATCTATGCTAGCGGGCTTAAACCTTATCAGCATTTTGATGAAATAAGGGAAAACTGTTTGGAGGCGGGGATGTGTAGAAATCCAACAGTTGACTTGCGTCTAAAGATTTACATCTTCCACAATGTTAGGCTTGATGATTATTTAAAAGAAATACGGTTATGGATGGACCTTAAGGTCAACAGAGGTAATCAGTTGCATGGAGCGTGAGAACTGTGAGAGGTCGTAATAAACATTCAAATTGATAAAGAGAAGAAGCTGATAAACCGCTTAATGTACATGTGTTTTTATTATATGATGCGCAGCTGAATATTGAAGCTAACAGATTAGAAAAACTGTAGTATTCTATATTATTTTTTCATTTTATAAATAGCCTTGTTGTTCCAGGTTTATCCAATGTGCCTACTGCGCCGCCAAAAAGAAGAGATAGTAAGAAACCCCTAATATAATAACCTTCGATTTATCCACATTACACAAAATGCAGCAAGTACTAGAGCAGAGACCTCTTCAAAATACAGCAAAACTACGAAGGTATTTTGCTGCCTTTAATGCTGTTACATATGTTAATCCTGGAGCATCGACTATAAGAGCTCTATCAGCGGAACGTGGTTTGTGGGTCTCTTAGCTAGACGGGCCAATAGGCGCACCCGGCAGCTTTATCTCTAGGAGGTTTGTCTTAGCTCTCGGCCTGTGTTCATTAGATGTAGTGCTGCTAAGCAAAAAATTAAAAATAAACTCCAAAGCACACAGCTATGGTTTCAACTAATAACTGCTGAACGTAGTTCGTTCAAATGACTAATAATTAAAGCATAGCTGACTCAAATCTTCACGGATGAAGTATTTAATCGATTACTGGCCGAATTTTGATGCTACAAAAAGAAGATCGATTTTGAGACTACAAAGACAAAAGTTTGATCTTTCATAAGAACAGGGCGGGACAAGTTCTTTTTCTCAACAGCCAGACCCGAGCAGATAAAAGGAATGCTTAAAAAATGTATACGAGTCATTTTAAACTCTGTCTATAACAGCTCACATTAACAACACAAAGGTGTGTTTATACTGTGTTTTATGAGTCCAAGCGCAAAAAGACCGTCGATATTGATTCTGATTAAGTATTTTTTTTTTATTTAAATAATATTTTGGCTCGCTTTTTTAGAATAAAAAATAATAGGAAAGGACAGCATGGCTTAGATATATGAGGATAGTCGAATTTGTTTGAAGGAATGCTCGAGAGAGAGCGTTTATCAAGCGCTCTGAATGATTTGATTTAGGAGTCATTGGACCAACAAATGGAAGGCAAGTGTTGTACATGCTATTTCTTTCATAGGTTCCAAGTAAAACTATCCAATAGACCCGTCCAGTTTTAAAGTAATGTTTGCTGTTTTAATCGAAATATAACAATATGATGAAGAAATTCGAGAAGTGTGGTCTCAACTAAACAACTGGACTATTCTTGCCTCTAATGAATTAACACCGTTGGGCAGACGAATGTTACACAGTTTTATTGACGATGCCGCTGAAGAAAGCTAAAATATGAGAGGCTATGGGTGGTCAGAGGGCGAAGTCTTAGAGATTAGATTAAAAACTGGCTAAGTATGCTACGAATTGTAGGCACAAGGCTTACATTCCGCTTCCTGGGGGTGTTGGTTTTAAAGAGAGCCGTTTTAAACATAAAAAATTCTGACAAACAAATGTTTCATTGTGTGCCGTTCTTGCATGGCTGCATATGTCCGCGAACACGCAGAGAGAGTGTCTAACTATCGGCAATACACAAGATCTTAATCTTCAATGAATATCCTTTCCTGTTATGTGTAGACCAAATTGATCGTTTGAAGAACCAAAATACCCAAATAACTGTTAATGTTATACACATGGGATGAGGAAACAAATTTGGCGCCAGTAAAGTGTCCAAGAACAGTCCAACAATAGGCGAACAGCCAAAAGTCATGTGGAACTTACTCTAATGTTGTCGCCAAGCAGGTGCTGGCCAATTACACATTGATACGCACAATGAGCAGATTATAGGCGCCTACTTCAAAAAACACTAACATACAAGAATTCTGCAGAAAATGTTTAACAAGAATCCATCTGTGCAAAGCCGCGAAGCATGTGAACATATAAAACATTGTAAAAGTTCAGTAGACTGTAAGGACAGAACTAACTACGCCCCGCAGAATCTTAAGTTAGTTTAGAACTGGAATCGGCTGCAAACAAGTCATACGTAGTTTACGCAGACTTCGAGTCCGCTTTGTTCCTTTTATGCAGGGCCAGCGCCACAAAAACTTCCGAAAAAATAAACAGTCTTAATGAGTAATCATCAGATTTGTTCATTTGCTTTTGTTATTGTTAGGTCGGATGGCGTTTATTCAGAACCGAATTATATAGAGACCAGATGCTGCAGAAACATTCTTTAAAACGCATGCAGCAAGTGCGTAATGACGGTTCTTATATTCTGAATTTTATCTGAATTCTTAATGACGCCTGAAGATCAAAACCTATATGACTCAGGCCTCGCAGTGTTGGATTTGCGGTTTTAGAGCTAACGCCCAAGAGTGTTTTTAAAAAACCCCACAGTAAGAAGGACCATTGATCACATTAGCAGAAAAGTTCAGAGGAGCGGCGCATAACAAATGCATTCTTCAAATAAAGTTTGATCCTACTAGACATGGAAGAAGCCTGTATATTCTATCTTAAGTTGCGAGGTTTATGACTCTCACCTTATAATGAAGCAGTAGGACGATGCCTTTAGGGTGTCATGCATCGCCCACAGTCATCAGAGAAAAGTACATGTGTTTCAATTTAAATAAATGTATTTTTATGACTATGCAGCACAGATCGGGCCTCATTTAGAAGGCTCATGGCTATTCCTTAATGTCCTGCCAATAAACGGTAAGATATTTTGGACTCACTCTTGTTAGAACAGGGCGTTTTACCTTATGAGTAATCGAAACAGTTGGGAAAGGTTTGATGTAGATACACTTCACTAAAAGGCGCGTTCTTTTCTCAGTCTTAGAGGAAAGGACATCAGTGGACTCTGATTACCAGATGCTCAAGATGCGTGGGCAAAAGTTAGGAGTAGAGTGTAAAACGATGGGTGACCTATCATGATTCTACTTGATGCGCTTGATGTTTGTTTGTTGGCGGTCGTCTTGAAAATTATTGAATGACTGCATGAAACATTACAGTTTGGATCCTGCGCATTATATTTCTAGAGCCCGGGATGAGTGGGACGCTTTCTTAAGTGTATATTGGAGGACGATGGTTTTATTGTCTGACCTACCAAGTTTCAGATGATAGAGAAACGGATGCGTGGGGAATTAGTTTGGCGTCGCTTCATTACTGTAAAGCAAACAACAAATTCTTGGTGACTATGATCCGAGTAATTGGTCTAACTATTCATGTATTTAGACGCATACAATCTGTATGGTTGGGCAAATGGCGCAATCACTTCGTTACGAACTTTAAATGTACACAGGTACGAAATAATATTCAAAAGGCATAAGTGGTTGAACCAGATTAACGCCTGATCAGCAGCGTGGATACATTTCTAGAAGTTGACTTAGAATATCCTCTTGAACTCCATGACATGCATACTGCTATCCATTAGCAGCAGAATGTCTAAAGATGGATCCAAGAGAGGTCCACCTAAACTTGTGACTTATCTTCGAGGCAAAAAAAATTTGTCTGTCATTACAGACTTTCTTACAATTTTATTTAAGACATGGTTTGAAGTTGACAGCAGTTCATCGCTAATTGCTTTTGAATCAGAACAGTTCATGAAACCATACATCATGAAGAACACTGATCTCTAGAACTAAATCACAGATGCCTAAGAAAAAGACTTTTTCAAGCTGATGAACAACAGCTGTTTTTGGAAAGACTTGGAGAATCCGCACAAGCGTAAAGTTGTTAGAATGGTACCAAAGAGAACGAAGCAATTAAGCTGACTTCAAAACCTATATCAGGACTTTAGTCGATTTCATGATCACCTTTTTGGCATATATGATCGATAAAAAAAGAAAGTCAAATTAGTCAACCTGTATTTATTGGGGTTTTTACTGTTTTAGAATTCTCAAAGCTTTTGAGTTAGAATTTCTTTATGATACTTTTAAGCCCTCGTATCATGGAGTCTAGAGTACTTTACACAGATACAGATAGTTTTGTTTATAGAATATTCCTACTGAAGACTTCTATTATGACATGGAAAAATGGAAAAGTTGATAAAGGACAGGCGGGATGGTATGACACGTCCCGATTTGCATAAAAGACTCGCCTTTACATTCAATTACTAACCAGAAGGTTTTAGGAAAGATGAAGGATGACCAATATCAGGAAAGGGGATCAAGGAGTTTGTTGGTTTAAGGTCAAAAATGTACAGTATTTCGAAGCCAGGAGAAAATCATTTTAAGAAAGCCAAAGGGAATATCTCGCACGTTGTGCAGTTCAAAATATCACATGACAATACATAAGAAAGCATTGTTTTGGCAATATGGACTTTTCATCATGTCATCGTTTAAACCTGCGAATAATCTACATGAGAGCACACAAAACTGTTGTAACAAAGACAGTGTTAGATAGAACAAACACAAAAACGGCGTGTTTGTTTAAATCAGAGTTTTCATATGCAATTGGGCGCACTGGAGATACCGTGTTATATTAAATTAAAGCGGAACTGTGCCGGCGGCGGGATAAAACATTATCTGCAGTTCTTCTTTCACAAAGATTCTTTGAGGAGCGGGTGTTTTGTTGTGTCAGTTTTCTCGTAATAATAACGGGCGATATCATCTTTACAATCTTTTTATTATTACGGGTTCAACAACTCCAAACAGGACTCTGTTGCCTGATGCGAGTGTTACCTGTTCTGCTTCCCCGGTAATAAAGGGTACCTTACTTTCAACAAACGGTAAGAGTTGTGGATGAAGACTCTCTTCAGCAACTTTTATTTGTTTTTTCTTTTGATTGCTTGTACGAGGCTTAGCCTTTAAATTCTTCATTCTTCATGCGCGCAAAAACTGAGGGCATTCTTCTAAACCCATTCTGTTGTTGCGAGAATTGTCATCTGCTCTCTGTGATACCTGGTTGGAGAAAAGTCTTTCGGTAACTGCTTTGTTAAAGTTTCGATAAAGCCTGTGATCTTGTTGATATCCTGGAATGCCTCTTCTAATAGTAACTTTGTTTTAACAATAATAGATTCACTCGGCCTTTAAGTCTTTTCCATCATCAACTTGAATCATGCGAGGAAGTTAAGGGCCTCGTTGGTATATCTGCTGTATGGCAAAGCAACAGCAGAAGCACTCTTTGTGTTATGGTTTGCTTCTTTGTATCTTGTAGCCATGTCATTGACTTGTGGTGCGTACTTAAATCTTTTTCGTCTAATCCTATCATGAGGGTAAATATAGAAGTTCCATTTGATGGGTGTCGTTTGGGAGTTGTATTAACAAAGTGTGGTCTCAGTATTCGTCTAGGGGCTGGGTAAAATAAAATTTGCCAAATTGCTTGCTTTAAGATAACCATTCCTTGTGCGTTTGTTTCGCTGACTCCTGCGTCTTGGCTTAGCTTTTTAATTGCTGTGATACCCTTCCAATATCCTTTGGGGTGAATATAGATTTTGTTCATTTTTTATTCAGCCAATAAGATGTGCAACAAAATACACGACGGTCATTACCAACGACAATAAACCCGATTTTTGCAATCTTTTGTTTTTCTGATGGTTGATATTAGTCACTGATTTTTGGTGGGGGCAATGTCTCAATGGTTTGCCTGTTACTAGATAATATTGTTTTATTGCTTTAGATCAACATTTTTAATGTGTAAGCTGCATGCCCCTGTCTTTTTCAGTGGTGTCATTAATATAAAATCTAATGTCAAGGTTCTTGCCTTTCCATTGGCGTCTTGTTTGCAGCTGCTAGTTGCACATAGCTTTGTTATGTCTTTTTCTACTCGCCGTCATTCCCCAGTTTTACTAAATGCGAAATTATTCCGCTAAAGCAAGCGCATTCACCACAGCGCCGCCTATCATTATGGCGAGTGAAGCCATTTTTTATAAATGTTTTTTTTTTTACATATTTATATTGTCTGGAATTATTCCTGGCTTGACTCAGAAAATCTTTTGTGGCAACCGAAGCTTGCCAATGATAGCAATTAGCTTTGCTGAATCCTTTCAAGTCTAGTTTAGCCAAGATCTGCTGGTTTTAATTCTTAAAGGCCCTTTTACCAAGCATGAGTATCTTACACTTAGTCCTCCAATAACTGCAGAACTGGTTAAAGGTTCGGTAACAGTTTTTCGGTTGCTCATTTTTATAAATAAAATAATTATAATTTAATAAAAAACATGAACTGTGTGATTCTACTACAGTACAAGGCGGCCTTAACCTTCCCGAACTTATGTATGACAATGTTGATGGGCCAAGCTGTTACGGCACAATAGGAAGAGGTTGGTATCTTTAGCAGCATGTTGGAGAAAAAAAACAGTTCCTCGGGGAACTGAATTCTGCATTGAACAAATTCAACAAATGTCGCCGCATGACATTTAAAGTATCATAACAGGCTATGAAGCGCAGCTGGGGTCTAGAATGGTGAAAAGTGTGGGGCAAACGGTTCTTAGTTTGTACGCTAAAATAGTCAGTAGATTTGCTCCCATTGATTCTGAAACAAGATCTTACGTTTGATTTAACGCAAGATCCAGTTTTAACACAAAGTCATTAGGTCTCTAGGTGTGATATATTACTACAGATTTGGTAATTGTTATCGCCAGCGCACGCGATCATGGGATTAATAACTTTTAATCATACTGTTTTTGTTTCCCTTCAAGAATGAACAAGCAGGGAATATCAGCAGAATCAGGACAACATGATTCAGGTTGAGAAAAGTAACCAAGCCAGAAAATCAGCAGAAAACAATGAACAGGTGGGGCACCATTAAAAATCCTGGGCGTTGTTGAAGCAGGAAAAAAATTAGCAGAGTGGAACAGACCAAAAAAAATTAATGTTACAGAATATGACTCATCATGAAAACAAAACACCGCCAAACGCCCCAGAACTAGTTGATTCAATTGCCCGCTATAAAACTCCATGTGATACAAGGGCCCAAAAGTTCTGATGGAATATTGAACTTAAAAATGTTGCCATTTTTGGCCGCCATTGCTGCTGTGGGGGCAGTTATGATGGTTATAAAATATATAAACAAATGGACAACAAAACAAAAGAGTTAAAACAACCTGAAACCGTTAAATACAGAAAATGACAAACTGCACGCCAAAACCGTCACACCAAAAGATCATTTTGATCCATTTAGATTGCAATAATATTTTAAAATTTTTTAATAAAAATAAATCATGGCGTTTTATTAAATGATAAAGTCAATTAAATATAGACATGGAGATCTATATAAAGACATTTCCATAGACCGATTTGTATAATGCGGTTTGCTTCGGATGGTTGACCTTCCTGAAGATCTATAGCAGAAAACGTGAGCAAGACATCCTAACGATGACGCGTTTTTTGAGGCGTGTGTTGTATATTATTAGACTTCTGTATTGTAAAGATAAAAAACATAGATTGTATTTTTATTTGATAATTATAAGATAACTTGAATACGGAACTTAGTTGATACTTAAAGGTTGAATTAGTTATGATCTTGAGGGTGGACTTAATTCAAGAATTAATTTAAAAACTTATTCATGTACTTATTAAGAACTTGAAGTATTAATTAAAACTTAATTAAAAACTTAATTAAGAACTTGAGGGTAGACTTGGACATTGATTAAGTTAAGAAAACTTGAAGTGTGTGCATGAGTGGGTTGGGGGTGGGAGGAAGGAGGTGTGATGCGTGGGGTGGGGGCGGGAGGGTGGAAGGTGTGCATGCGTGGGGTGGGGGCGGGAGGTGGAGGTGTGCTTGTCGTGGGGTGAGGGGGTGGCGAGGAGGTGGTGTGCATGCGGGGGGGGTTGGTGGGGCACTTCGGTCCAGTTACAAGCACACTACATCCTGTTTGCTCATGCTGCTAAATATAAGCCGTTCATATTTAAACGTTATTATATAGCACACGGCGGTTTCCCACAGGCCTCTTGCTGCTAATATAGCCGTTCATATATAAACGGTTAATTTTTAGCAAGGCGGATTTCTCAGGCCTTCTTGCTGCACTTCTCATAACACTGTTATCAGCTCCCAACGGCACACAACCACTCTGGCGTAGGCACGCGAGCAAAGTCGACAGGGTGGGAGGTTGTAAGGTGGGAGGGGGGGTGGGGAAGGGGTGGAGGGAGAGAGGAGGAGGGTTGTGATTTCAGCAGAGCGCTTCTGTCTTGCCCGAGCTGGCTGGCGAGGAAGTGAAACGGTGGTGGCGACAGAAGAAAGGAAAAATAAGAGAAGCTAGGGGTGCTGTGTGCGGCGACAGAGTGAATCATACCACACTGCCTCACCCTCACCACCACCCCGCACACACACACACAGCGGGAGCAGAGACTAACTCCTTACACTAAAAATAGCCGTTCAATGTTATAAAACGGCTATTTATAGCAAGGCTGACTTCCCCACAGGGCCGCCACGGTAAGCAACTATCCTCTCCATACTGGTAGATGTAATAAGGTCTGCTAGCCCTATCTAGTTGTTGCACGAACATTCGAAAAATCGCCATTCAGTGCATAAGGGCCACACTTGAAGCAGATGAACTGGTCTAGAATTAGAAAAGTAGAAAAAGTATACCACCATATGAATACACAGATCAGCTTGTACATAAACACTGAAATCTGTAGGTTAACAATATCAAACAAGTCTATACAAACTGGACATTACTTTTTTTACTTGGGAGGAAGGAGGAACAGCAAAAATGTTTCAAATATAAGTTTTTTAGCATACGAACCAGTCGTGTTTCCTCCACCTTAAAGAAATGAACGCCATGTTTTTAAACATGGCTTTAGCGGTCCCAAGCCAGCTCCCAACATATCAACGCCGCGATGGTTTTGTTTTGCTTCGGCCAACTTTCAAACAATCGCACAGCGCCACATTTATAGATAAGGAACCATCTCATCAATAGTCAAACACGTATTAAAACTGGCTACATCTTGTTTCATTTCCTTGATGCCATCAAAAACCTTTTTAGGATAGTCGTTCATTTCCAAAGCAGTTAGTTCACTTTTTCGTTTTCTAGAAAAACAATCTCTCGGTTTACAACATGCTTCGCCTAATTCTTTCAACAAATACTCTACAATGCAGTTAAAGTAAAAACTTATGGCCTCAAATAACAAACCTTGTTCTTCAGTTAACGTTTTAGCCTTTTTAAAATAACACATGTTAAACACAGTGGGTCAACAACAGAGCGCAAACCCGCAAAAACACAGCCTTCTTGTTCTATAGTCCATGCAACCAATGGCGACCCCAGTCGTTGTTCACGCGGTCAGCCCGCGATTCGGTGTGTCGAGTGGCAATCATTTTTATGAATGCAATGGGTTGCAACCACGGCTGAGTGTCTGCTTCGTTTATCACAGCAACAGGCTAGGGCAAAACTGCCGCGAGGCCGCTTAAACTTTAAGTGATCAGGTTTCAGCCCCCGGTGTACTAAGTTTGCGGATTTGATGTCTTTTAATTGTGGAGAGAGAAAGAGTGTGTGTGTGTGTGTGATGTGTGTGTCTGTCTGCCCGCCCTCTGTCTGTCTGTCTGTCTCTCTCTGTTCTCTCTTCTCTGTTCTGTCTGTCTTGTCTGCCGGTTGATTCTCTCTTCTCTTCTCTCTCTTCTTCCGCCACAGGAAAAGGCGGCTTTTAGGCCACTTTCGCCCAAAAACTCGGTGGTGAAGCAAGTGGGGTTGAACAGACATTTATCTGTTCTCTAGTGGTAAGAAAGTAGGACAGCCTTTCTCTCTCTCTCTCTCTCTCCTCTCTCTCTCTCTCTCTCTCTCTCTCTCTCTCTCTCTCTCTTCTCTCTCTCTTGTGTGTGTGTGCGTGTGTGTGTGTGTGTGTGTGTGTGTGTGTGTGTGTGTGTGTCTCTCTCTCTTTCTCTCTCTCTCTCTCTCTCTCTCTCTCTCTCTCCTCTCTCTCCTCTCTCTCTCTCTCTCCTCTCTCTCCCCCCCCTCTCTCTCTCTCTCTCTCTCTCTCTCACTCTCACTCTCTCTCTGTGGGGTAAACACTCGTCAGAGGTAGACGAAAGACGTGTTCTCTTGTTCGGAGTGTTTCATTTTTTTTTTAATTGATGAAGTCTTGCGTTTAATGACACGTTTAATAATTGCATCAAGTGATAGCTGAAGTGCTCGTGCCTTCTGATGTTAACCCCTGTTGATATGGGCCTATGGCCTAATCAATAAAAAAAAGTGTCAGTGTCAGTGACAGTGTCAGTCCTCTCTCTCTCTCTCTCTCTCTCTCCTCTCTCTCTCTCTCTCTCTCTCTCTCTCTCTCTCTCTCCCCCCCTCTCTCTCTCTCTCTGACACCCCCCCCTCCCCCCTCACATACTCCTCCTTGGCTAACAGGTTCAAACCACTGTGCGTGGAAATTCTCTTCTCAGAACATCGACAATTGCCAGAGCAACCATGAAGCAACCACCAAGCAGCAGTCACTACACATTGACAAACACAACTAAAAACAAGGAACCCCCCCTCCCCCCCCCTCCCCCCCCCCCCCCCCCCCCCCCCCCCCAGCATAAGAACAAAGGAACCAGAAGCAAACAGCAGCTGAAAAAAGACCACACAAACCCTTCCTTGATACTTCAAGATGATCCACCTTCGTCCTCGAATGGATTCCATTCTACTGTGGGATCACTAGGAATGAGAAGGTTGATGCTTTGTCCAAGGCAGGTAGCAATACGGAGCAGTTCAGTCACTCAATGACCTACAGTATATATACACAGACATAACAGGGTCAGAAATGGAAATCATTCTCCACACCAATAAAACATTACTACACAGCAAAAATGAAACCTGGATCAGGAAAACCAACAGAAACTCAACATTCGACGTAACCATAGGATCATATGATGGTGCAGAAACATGTGAACTGGTCGGACTATTCATGCTGTCCAACATCAAGAAAAAACTCGGAAAACAAGTCGGACTATACAGAGACGATGG
>JAFLJL010016025.1:7500-27500 GCA_018398815.1 Conus ventricosus | reverse complement strand
CTCAATTACACGATGGGAATGGGTAACTGTCTCAATTACACGATGGGAATGGGTAACTGTCTCAATTACACGATGGGAATGGGTTACTATCTCAATTACACGATGGGAATGGGTTACTATCTCAATTACACGATGGGAATGGGTTACTATCTCAATTACACGATGGAATGGGTTTAAATGTCTCAATTACACGATGGGAATGGGTTACTATCTCAATTACACGATGGGAATGGGTTACTATCTCAATTACACGATGGGAATG
Source organism: Conus ventricosus (assembly GCA_018398815.1). Classification (NCBI taxonomy): domain Eukaryota; kingdom Metazoa; phylum Mollusca; class Gastropoda; order Neogastropoda; family Conidae; genus Conus; species Conus ventricosus. The sequence continues at coordinate 27,238 of JAFLJL010016025.1, read as the reverse complement.
GGTTACTATCTCAATTACACGATGGGAATGGGTTACTATCTCAATTACACGATGGGAATGGGTAACTGTCTCAATTACACGATGGGAATGGGTTACTATCTCAATTACACCGATGGGAATGGGTTACTATCTCAATTACACGATGGGAATGGGTTACTATCTCAATTACACGATGGGAATGGGTTACTATCTCAATTACACGATGGGAATGGGTTACTATCTCAATTACACGATGGGAATGGGTTACTATCTCAATTACACGATGGGAATGGGTTACTATTCTCAATTACACGATGGGAATGGGTTACTATCTCAATTACACGATGGGAATGGGGTTACTATCTCAATTACACGATGGGAATGGGTAAACTGTCTCAATTACACGATGGGAATGGGTTACTATCTCAATTACACGATGGGAATGGGTTACTATCTCAATTACACGATGGGAATGGGTTACTATCTCAATTACACGATGGGAATGGGTTACTATCTCAATTACACGATGGGAATGGGTTACTATCTCAATTACACGATGGGAATGGGTTACTATCTCAATTACACGATGGGAATGGGTTACTATCTCAATTACACGATGGGAATGGGTTAATATCTCAATTACACGATGGGAATGGGTTACTATCTCAATTACACGATGGGAATGGGTTACTATCTCAATTACACGATGGGAATGGGTTACTATCTCAATTACACGATGGGAATGGGTTACTATCTCAATTACACGATGGGAATGGGTAACTGTCTCAATTACACGATGGGAATGGGTAACTGTCTCAATTACACGATGGGAATGGGTTACTATCTCAATTACACGATGGGAATGGGTTACTATCTCAATTACACGATGGGAATGGGTTACTATCTCAATTACACGATGGGAATGGGTAACTGTCTCAATTACACGATGGGAATGGGTAACTGTCTCAATTACACGATGGGAATGGGTTACTATCTCAATTACACGATGGGAATGGGTTACTATCTCAATTACACGATGGGAATGGGTTACTATCTCAATTACACGATGGGAATGGGTAACTGTCTCAATTACACGATGGGAATGGGTTACTATCTCAATTACACGATGGGAATGGGTTACTATCTCAATTACACGATGGGAATGGGTTACTATCTCAATTACACGATGGGAATGGGTTTACTATCTCAATTACACGATGGGAATGGGTTACTATCTCAATTACACGATGGGAATGGGTTACTATCTCAATTACACGATGGGAATGGGTTACTATCTCAATTACACGATGGGAATGGGTTACTATCTCAATTACACGATGGGAATGGGTTACTATCTCAATTACACGATGGGAATGGGTTACTATCTCAATTACACGATGGGAATGGGTTACTATCTCAATTACACGATGGGAATGGGTAACTGTCTCAATTACACGATGGAATGGGTAACTGTCTCAATTACACGATGGGAAGGGTTACTATCTCAATTACCGATGGGAATGGGTTACTATCTCAATTACACGATGGGAATGGGTTACTATCTCAATTACACGATGTGAATGGGTAACTGTCTCAATTACACGATGGGAATGGGTTACTATCTCAATTACACGATGGGAATGGGTTACTATCTCAATTACACGATGGGAATGGGTTACTATCTCAATTACACGATGGGAATGGGTTACTATCTCAATTACACGATGGGAATGGGTAACTGTCTCAATTACACGATGGGAATGGGTTACTATCTCAATTACACGATGGGAATGGGTTACTATCTCAATTACACGATGGGAATGGGTTACTATCTCAATTACACGATGGGAATGGGTTACTATCTCAATTGCACGATGGGAATGGGTTACTATCTCAATTACACGATGGGAATGGGTTACTGTCTCAATTACACGATGGGAATGGGTTACTATCTCAATTACACGATGGGAATGGGTTACTATATCAATTACACGATGGGAATGGGTTACTATCTCAATTACACGATTGGAATGGGTTACTGTCTCAATTACACGATGGGAATGGGTTACTATCTCAATTACACGATGGGAATGGGTTACTGTCTCAATTACACGATGGGAATGGGTTACTATCTCAATTACACGATGGGAATGGGTTACTACTCAATTACACGATGGGAATGGGTTACTATCTCAATTACACGATGGGAATGGGTTACTATCTCAATTACACGATAAAAAAAAATTGTCTCTTTTGTTTGTTCTCTTGACTTCGTGTTTTGATGAACATCCTGGAAGGTTTTCGTTCGTCTGCGTTTGAAGATTATAAATCGTTTAGCAAACCTGCCATTAAACGTACAGCTCGCAGAAGGCGTTCTGGTGGTCTGTTATGTCTTGTTAAACACGAGCTCTGCCCGTTCATTCAGTTTTCAGATGGCAAATCCGATAACTGTATTGCTTATGTCAATGATAAATTATTGTTGTTTTGTGCAATCAAAGATACCCTGTACATATGTGCTTACGTACCACCAGTTGATTCATCTTGCTATTACACATTCTGACATTGAAAATGGAATATGTATGCTTGAAGATATGTGAGTGATTGTATACTTGCTGTTGATGATGTTTATGTGTTATTAAACTTCTCGCGTGATTTAGAAGATGATGTTTTACCTTTTGATGATCAGTATCTAAGTACTCCTTTATTTACAAACAGTAACTCTGAAGATAATGTATTGAATAACCATGGTAAAATGTTGATCGATATGTCCACCGCTTTGAATTTATATATCATGTTTGGTATGTGTCAGGGCGAACTGAAAAGTCGCTACACATATATTTCTGAGAGAGGTAATAGTGTAATTGATTTTTTTCCTATGTCACGAGATATGTTTTTGAGTTTCTCGAATCATTGTAAATTTTCAAGTGCTAGAAAGAATCGAATCAGACCATATGCTTTTGTTGATGAACCTCAGTATTCTTAATGACTGCATGAATAATACAGAAAGAAAATTTTTCTAACTTTTTAATGGAAAAGTATGCTTGGAATGAGACACATACCAATGCATTTAGTGATACAGTTTGCTCCCCTGAAATTCAGCAGAGAATTGAAATGGCGATCAGGGTAATCGATGCAGATATAAATGAAGCTCTGTGTACATTTAACAGCTGCTTGACAGAAGCAGCTGAGTGCACAAAAAAACAACCCAGAGCAATGTAGATGTAGAACATGGTTATGATGATGACTGGTATGATGTGGAGTGTAAGTCTGGTAAAAGAAAGGCCCATCATTTGTTAAATAGATACCGTCGCACTTTATTTCCACGGGATTATCTTTCTTACTGTAATGCCAGACGTGACTATAGACAGCTTCTGAAAACAAAACGTAAACAGTTTAATCGGGCTATGTTAGAAAAACGGGTATCCTCTTTAAATAACCAGAACGATTTCTGGAATTCAATGTGCAGAATTCACAATAAACGTAGACAACCTTCCACGAACATTAGTTTGGAAAACTGGTTCCAGCACTTTCAGAAATTGCTTGAAAAAGAAGTAGATATCTGTAAAATAAGGATGATGAAGCGGTAGCGACCGTTATGGGCCGTTATAGCCGTACGTAAAGTTAAAATAAAACATCGGACATCATCCGTGACCCATGATGAGCATTCCTAAAAATTGTCAGAAAGATCGGCCAATATTTTCTGAAATATTCCATGAAGAAGAAAACCCGTTATGGGCCGTTATAGCCGTTAGTAACGGCTATAACGTTAAAGTAAACATTTGAGCATCATCCGTGACCCATAATGAACAAACCTACAAATTTTCAGAAAGATCGGCCCAGTAGTTTTGTCTGGCGTGAGTGGAACACATTAAGTGATCACCGTCCGTAATTCACACACACACACACACACACACACACACACACACACACACACACACACACACACACACACACACAGCACACACACACACCACACACACACACACACACACACACACACACACACACACACACACACACACACACACACACAGCACACCACACACACACACACACACACACACACACACACACACACACACACACACACACACACACACACACACACACACACACACACACACACACACACACACACGCGCACGCACGCACGCACGCACAACACACACACACACACACACACACACACACACACACACACACACACACACACACACACACACAGATTGACACTGACACTGACACAGCTTTTATTGCCAATAGCAAACAAGCCCTGCTCGCCTGTTGGGGTGAACCCAAGAGAGAGAGAGAGAGAGAGAGAGGAGAGAGAGAGAGTGTGTGTGTGTGTGTGTGTGTGTGTGTGTGTGTGTGTGTGTGTGTGTGTGTGTGTGTGTGTGTGTGACGTGCGTGCGTGCGTGCGTGCGTGCGCGTGTGTGTGTGTGTGTGTGTGTGTTTACGTGCGTGCATGCGTGCATGAGTGTGTTAGTTCCGGCTGTGTGTGTGTGTGTGTGTGTGTGTGTGTGTGTGTGTGTGTGTGTGTGTGTGTGTGTGTGTGCGTGGTGCGTGTGTGTGTGTGTGTGTTGTGTGTGTGTGTGTGCGTGCGTGCGTGCGTGCGTGCGTGCGTGCGTGCGTGTGTGCGTGTGTGTGTGTGTGTGTGTGTGGTGTGTGTGTGTGTGTGTGTGTGTGTGAGAGAGAGAGAGAGAGAGAGAGAGAGAGAGAGAGAGAAACAGAGAGAGAGAGAGAAACAGACAGACAGACAGGCTGAGAGAGAGAATGAATGAATGATTGAATGAATGAATGAATGAATGAATGAATGAATGAATGAATGAATGAATAAATTCTTTAATCAGAAGGCCATTGACCCATTCTGATGGGGCCTCAATCAAAATACAGTTACAAACGATAATCACACAGTGTCTACCAGTACAATGCAAAATAGTAGCATCTGGTTAATGATGACAGCACGTCTTGCAAAGGCTACCAGTACGGGGCCTCAATCAAAATACAGTTACAAACGATAATCACACAGTGTCTACCAGTACAATGCAAAATAGTAGCATCTGGTTAATGATGACAGCACGTCTTGCAAAGGCTTTATATAAGTACAGTGACAAGTTTCGCATCGTTACAATGTTAAGACGATGAAAGTAAAGACACAACCAAAACTTGCATGGATTCATGTAGAAAATTTTTTGGGGAAATTGATTTTTTTTCTTAAATAAACTGTAAGCGGGGACCCAAAAAAACCCCAAATGGATCTCATCTTCCCCCACCCAGTTGAACTTTGTGGCCCCCCATAACATCGTGCTCAGTTGTTTTTGGGTTTTCTTTAAAGAGTGGGGAGAGGGGAGAGGAGAGAGAGAGAGAGGGGGGGGAGGGGAGTAGGGGGGAAAAAATAAGGGGGGAGAAGGGGGGGGGGTGGGGGAAAAAACAGACAGGCGACAGACGGGAAAAGACAGACAGACAGATAGATGGTGTAAGCGTTTTTTAAATTTGGACTGCCGAGGGGGAAAAATAATTATACAGTCTTTTCTTTTTAGGGACAGGACATGGAATGCCGCAAAAAAACACGAAAAAGTACATTTTCCAAAAGTAAAGTGGAAAAGTCTACTCTTTTGTTTCAAAGCGGGTGACACCCCCCCAAAAAAAAATTGCATATGTGTGTGGGTGTGTGGGGTGTTGTGTGTGTGTGGGGCTGCGTGCGGGGCTTTTGCGTGCGTGCATGCGGGCGTGTGTGCTGGGGTGTTTTGGGTGTGTGGGGGGTGTGGGGTGTGTTTTGGGGTGTGGGGTTTTTGTTGTGTCCGTGTGTTTTTGTGGGTTTATCAGTAAAGGGAAAACCGGTTTTCGTAAAAAGAAAAAAAAGGGATATTTACCCGGTAAATCCTTTTTTTCCCATTTTGGTCTGATGTTTTTCTTTTTTTCCCTATTTCATATAAAAATTGATTTAAAAACTTTTTTAAAAGGGTTTTTTTAATTTTTTTATTTTCGTTTTTTTCTCTTTTTTTAAACCAATTTTAAAAAATGTGTGTGTGGGGTGGTGTTTGTGGGGGGGTGTGTGGGTGGGGGGTGGGGTGCGTGGGGTTGCTTTGGGGTGCGTGTTTTCGTTTTGTGTTTTGTGGTTGTGTGTTTTGGTGTGGGGGTGTGGTGTGTTTTGGGGCGCGTGGGCGCGTGTGTGTTTTTTGGGTCCCCGCGCGCGCGCTGTGTTTTGGTGTGTGGGGTGGGGTGTTGTTCAATATGTCTGTGTTGGGTGGTGTGTGTGTGTGTGTGGTGTGTGTGTGTGTGTTTTGTGTGTGTGTTTTGTTTTTGGGGGGTGTTTTGTGTGTGTGTGTGGGGTTTTGGGTGTGTGTTGTGTTTTGTGTGTGTTTTTTAAGGAAAGGGGGGGGAAACCGGTTGTTCGTCAAAAGCAAAACAAAGGTTTATTTTATCGGTAAAAATTCCCCCTTTTTTCCTTTTTTTGGGTCATGATTTTGGTTTTTTTTTTTTCCTACTTCATACAAAAATTGAGTTCTAAAAATATTTGGGTTTTAGTTTTTTTTATTTTCGTTTTTTCTCTGTTTATTACCAATTTTTAAAAGGGGTTGTGTGTGTGTTGTTGTGTGTGTGTGTGGGGGGCGTGCTTTCCCGTGGGGTGGGTGGCTTTGCGTGCGTGCGTGTGTGTGTGTGTGTGTTTTGGTGTTTTGTGTGGGGGTTTGGTGTGTGTGTGGGCGCGGGGCGTGCGCGCTGTGTGTGTAGGCCCCCGGCGCGGCGCTGTGTTTTGTGTGTGTGTGGGTGTGTGTGCATATATGCGTTTTTGTGTGTGGGGTGGTGTGTTTGTGTGTTGTTGTTGGGGGTTGTGTGGGGGGTGTGTTTGTGGGTGTGTGTGTGAGGGGGCGCGCGCCACCGCTTATTTTGTCTGTGTTCGTGTGTTTGTGTGTGTGTGTGTGTGTGGTGTGTGCGTGTGTGGGTTTTGTGTTTTGTGTTTGTGGTTGTGCCGTTTGTGGTTTTGGGGGGGGGTATGAAAGTTTTTAAAATTTTATATATATATAAATATATATTTATATTTATATTTTTAAATATTATATATAAAATTTATTTTAAATTTTAATATGTGTTGTGTGTGTGGGGGGGGTGTGTGTGTGTGTTTGTGTGTGTGTGTGTTGGGAGTGCGGCGTGCTTTGGGGCGTGCGGCATGGGGTGTGTGGGGGTGCGTGCGGGGATGGGATATTAGTTCTTTAGTTTTAAACGTCAAAACTCGGTTCACCCTCAAGGGAATTTTTGACGGGGGGGGGGGGGGGGGGGGGGGGGGGGGGGGGGGGGGGGGGGGGGGGGGGGGGGGGGGAGGGGGGTTTACAAGGGGGGTAGGGGGGGGGGGGGAAGGGGGGGGGGGAAGGGGGGGGGGGGGCTGGGAGATAAAAGGAGGGGGGTGGAAAAAAAGGGCAGGAAAAAGAAAAATAAATGAAGAAGGGAGAGATGGATTTTAAAGCAGTGACTGATTGTGCAGGTAAAAAGGCTTAAATTTATTTTTTTTTAAAAAAAAAAAGGTGTGTGTGTGTGGTGTGTGTGTGGTGTGTTGTGTGTGTTTTGGTGTTTTGGGGTTTTGTGGTTGGTGTGGGGTTTTTGGGTGTGTGTGTGTGTGTGTGTGTGGTGCAAGCGCATTTTATGTCCCTGAGCATGGCTGTACGTTTTCCGCACCGCCGTGGGTTTGTACAAAAAATTTTTGGGCCCCGCTCGGCGCTTTGGTGGGGGTTTTGGTTGTGTGTGTGTTTGTGTGTTGTGTGTTGTGTGTGTGTGTGGGGTGTGTGTGTGTGCGCCCTTGTGTGTGGTGTGTGTTTGTGTTTTGTGGGGGTATGTGTTGTGTGTGTGTGTGTGGGGTGTGTGTGTGTGTGGTGTTTTGTGTGTGTGTGTGTGTGTGTGGTGTGTGTGTTTTGTGTTTTTTTTGACTCATTTCGCAAAAAAGTTTTTTGGTAATATCTTTTTTTTATGGGTGAAAATTTTTGTTCGAGTTTTGATGGTTTTATTCTCTCTTCTCTCTCTCCTCTCTCCTCTCTTCTCTCTCCCCTCTCTCTCCTCTATCTCTCTTCTCTCTCTTCCACACACACCCCACACACACACACCCCCAACATATATAAAAACAAATAATATATATATATATATAAATATATATATTATATATAAATATAATTTATATATATTTAAAAATAAAATAAATAAAACGTTTCTCTGTCTCTGTCTCTGTCTCTCTCTCACCACTCACCCCAAAACACACCCCACACACACACACCACACACACACACACACACACACACACACCCCCAAAACACACCAACACACACACCCCGCACGCACGCACGCCGCACGCACGCACGCACGCCGCACCCCAAAACACACACACCACACACACACACACACACACACACATATTCGCGCTCTCCTGTGTTTGTCTCCCTCGGGTTTGGGCCTTCTCTCTCTCTCTCCTCTCCTCTTCTCCTCTCTCTCTCTCTCCTCTCTCTCTCTCTTTTCTCATTCTCTTTCTTTCTCTCTCTTCTATCTACTATATATATATATATATTTTATATTATATAAATTTATATATTTATATAAATTATTTTATTTTTATTTTTAAAATTTTTTTAAAATCTCATTTTGGTTTATTCGGTTTGGGGTCTCTTCATTGGGGGGTGTGTCATTTGTCTGTCTGTCAAACTATCTTTTCTATCATCTTTTTTATTTTATAAAATTTTATATATAATTTATATTTATTTTTATTTTAAATATAAATATATAAAATTATATATAAATATATATTTTCTTAAAATAAATATATATTATATATATCTCACTTTGTTTATGGGTTTGTGTCCTCTCAGTCTGGTGCCCCTTTTTGGGCTGCCCTGTTTTCCCGTCACCTCTCTTCTCTTTTCTTTCCCCTCTCATCCTCCTCTTCTCCCCTCCCCCCTTTTCTCTCTTTTCTCTCTCTCCTCCCCTCTCTTTCTTCTCCCTCTCTCTCCCCTCGCTCCCCTCTCTCTCTCTCCCTCTCCCCCTCCCTCCTTCTCCCCTCTCCCTCTCTCTCTTTGTACCCCCGTCCCTTTAACATAAATATTTTCACGCCACCAAAACCCCCCCCTGCTTTTTCTTCCCCTCTACCAAATACTGACACGGTCCCCCGAGCAGCTGGCGCCCAAAAAACCTTTGAAAATTTAACAAAAATGGGGGTAGACAACTTTTTTGAAGGGGGGAGCGGGTTTCCATTCCCAAAAGGACGGGGAGAAATTTCACTTCCCGGGATGTTTTCCCCAAAAAGCGGCTCTGTCTTTTCCCTTAACCAGAGAGCAGTTGGGTTTAGCGTTTAAAGAGGGCCACAAATGTTTTGCGTGCTGCTATTTTCGTTGGGGGTTTGTTTTCTTCTTCTTGCAAAGGCAAACCCCCCCGCATGGAGAGGGGGGGGTGTTCGTTTTCTGAGTTCGGGTTTTCCCCATTTCTGTGATTTTTGCCTCATGGGTCATCTTTTTCTTCTTTTCTTCTTCTTTTCTTCTTTTTCCCTTTTTTCTTCTTTTTCTTCTTTTTTCTTTTTCCCTTCTTCTTCTTCTTCTTCTTTTTGTTGTTTTCTTTTCTTTTCCTTCTTTTCCTTCTTCTTCTTTTTCCCTTCTTCTTTTTCTTCTTCTTCTTCTTCTTCTTTCTTCTTCTTCTTTTTCTTCTTCTTCTTTTCTTCTTCTTCTTTTTCTTCTTCTTCTTCTTTTCTTCTTCTTCTTCTTTTTCTTTTTTTCTTCTTTTTCTTCTTTTTCTTTTTTTGGTTTTTGAAGTGTTTTGCAACTCGGGAGGGCTCTTTATTGAAAAATTCCCAAACCCATCCCCTCTCTCCCCCTCTCTCTCCTCCCCTCTCTCCCCCTCCCTCTCTCTCTCTCTCCCCCTCTTTTCTCTCTCTCTCCTCTCTCTGGGGAACTCTCTTTGGGGAAAACCCCCTTCCCAGAACCCATCAAAAAAAACCCATTGTACCACAAACTTCAAAAAAATTCCCTTACCCTTTTCTGCATAAAAAAAAAAAAAAAGAAAAGAAAAGAAAAAAAAAACCCCCCCTTTTTTCCCTTTTAATCATCTAAAAAAATCATAATAAATCCCTTTTTCATGTATTTAAACCCTTTGGTTTTTTTTCTTTTTTTTTTTTTTTTTTTTTTCGGGGTTTTCAAGTATTTTTTTAAATATTATATATATATATTAATATATATATATATAATAAATTTTAAATATTTTATAATTTTATTATATATATATATATTAAATTTAAATATAACAGGGGAGGGAAGAAAGAAAAGAGAGCCCCCAAATGTGTGTGAAAATTTAAAAGTCGTATTTTTGAAATTTTCTTTTTTATTTGTGTTTATGTATTTTTGAAATGTTTGGCGCATATATTTATATATATATTTAAAAAAAAAAAAAAAAAAAAAAAAAAAATTTATATAAATTTTTATATATATATATAAATTTTAATAAATATATATATATTATAAATATATATATATTTTTTTTATATAATAAATAAATATATTTTTTTCCGTCCAAAAAAATAATATATATTTTATATATATATTTTTATATATAAAATATATAATATATATATTTAATATGCCCCTTACTTTACACATTTTTTAAAAATGGGTTTTAAAAAAATTTAAAAAAAAACTACCCGAAAAAACCTTTTTTCGAGCTAGTGCTCTCCTAAAGGGTAGGAATATATATTTTACTTGAACCATCCCCCGAAATTCATTTTTCCCCAATCTTTCTTAAACGATTAGGACTCAGTATGTTGGCCCCTTAATGGCAAAAAACCTTTCCACTTCAACTTTGAAGCCCTTGGAGTCCCCGGGGGCTCGGACACCCCCCCTATATTCTGCTTCTTCATCAAAAAATTTACCATTGCCCCGAAAATCAGATAAAAGGGGGTTTTCACGACGATTTATTTGCTGAGGGAACCGTCGCCCCAAAAACAAATTGGTAGTGTTACAGACAATAGAAACTTTCCCCGGGAAAAGCCCTTAAAGGGACGGGGGTTCAACGGGTTTTGTCATTCAAACGCAATGGCCCAATTACACCCACCCCAAAACCAAATTATGTTTAAATAGCTCCCCGCCAAAAAACACCATTTTACTCCTTTTTGCCTAAAATTTCCCAGTTAAAGGGCACTTCTATCGAGAAGGTGGGACAAGCTTGGGTTTTTTTGGGGGGTTTTAACGATAGATAAAAAATTTGGGAAATTTCCCAAATCTAAACAAAATTAACGTATGCAAGGACCCTCAAAAAAAACCCTTTTTTTCCGGGTTAATTAAATTTAAAGCGTACGAAACAGTAATGTCCCTTAAAAACTTTTCTTCAATGCCACATAATGTCACGTATAAATTACGCCTAAACCCGTGGGGGACGGCGGGTAGAAAACGTCCACAAAAAAGGCTAAATTTCTCTCCATAGACTTTGCAGCAAAGCTACTCCATCCAGCTTTTACTCAAACCAACAGACAAAAAAACAAAAAGCGCTAAACCCATACTTCCCCCGGGGAAAGGAAATTTGGGAATTCCAAACAAGGCATTTTAAATGTTTACAATCTTGAAAAGTTACAACCCATGTTATATCAAAGCCCTTTTTCCAAGATCGAAAAGCTTTTCTGGCCGACAAAATTTCCCTTCCCCCCCTTTCCCCCCCCACGCATTGATCTATACAAAAAAAGCCAAGCTTTACTCGGCCATATGTCGGAATCCTTCCCCCGGGTTTCTGCAAAACTTGAATATTTTTAAAAAAATTTTTTTAAAGGAACATTGCAAAAACATTTTATGTTCAGAATTTTAAATTTTTATTCGATTAAAATGATTACTTTCCATTCCCCTAAGTCTTTGTAAAACCCATACTTTGAAAAAAACGTCTCAAATAAAACCTACTCCTTTAAAAAATCGCTCCCCCCCACTCCCCTTATCTCCCCACCCCTTTTTCCCCTCCCCCTACCTCCCCTTCTTCTTCCCCCCCTCCTTTTACCTCTCCTCTCTGTAGGGGGGGGTTTGTTTTTTTTTGTTGTAATTTCCTTTTGTTTTCCCCACCCCCCATCCATTATGCTTTTTGGGGAAATTTGTTAATCATTTTAGAATTAGTTTATTATGTTGGTTTTTTTGGGTTTTGGGGCTGTAAAAAGAATGTGCGAAATAAGGTATGCATGAAAAGGGGACAGATTGTAAGACTAGGCTTTGGCCAAAAATTTCTTCACCCTTTGGGGGTTTTTAAGGGTTTAATGAATCAATGAATCAATCAATAAATTTTCCTCTCTCTCTCTCCTCTTTTCTCTTCTCCTCCTCTCTTCCCCCACTCTCTGCTCCTCTCTCTCCCCTCTCTCCTCTCTTTTCCCCTCTCTCCCTCTCCTCTTCTCTCTCTCCTCTCTCTCTCCTCTCTGGTGCTTTGCGAGCGTTCGTGTATTGTGGTCTTCAAAATGTACGCATTTTTGTATATTTCCTTTTACTGCCCTTTTTTTCATACATACTAACTTGTACTTTTTGTAGTACATTTACCATTTTCCCCCCACCCCCCACCTAAAACCCCCTTTCCCCCCCACTCTCCCTTCCTCTTCATTATTGTTTTTTCTCGTTTTTATTTCTATTTTTGTTTTGTTTTTTTCTTATTTTTCTTATTTTTTTTTTTTTGGGTTTTTTTTTTTTTCTTTTTTTTTCATTTGTTTGCTCCATTGTGATTGCTTTGACTATTTGCTTGCTTCTTTGCTTTTTACATTAATTCATTTAACGGGCAATTTTTGTAGTCCCTACTCGGGCCCCGAGCACGTGAGTGTTTATCTGTTATCCTCAAAAATTTAAAAGAATTGTGTCTTTCGGGCGGGGGGGGGGTCTTGTCTCTCTCTGTTTGTTTACCTGATTTGTCTTTTCTTCCCGTCTTGTCTGTCTCTCTGTTTCTCCACCACCTAAACGGAAGTAAAAAAAAAAAAACGCGCCGCTGAAAGCGTGGGAAATTTCCCCGCAGTCCTTTTAAAAACGACACTAGGACTCTGTGGGCTACACTTTTTTCCTTTCCCCCTTCCCCTTCCTCCCCCCCCCCCCCCCCCCCGCCCCCCTCCCCCCCCCCCCCCCCCCCCCCCCCCCCCCCCCCCCCCCCCCCCCCCCCCCCCCCCCCCCCCCCCCCTTAAACCCCCGCCAAATTAAAAACAAAGTTTCTCCTTCCCCCACGGTAAACGTTTACCCCGTGCAGCACTGGAAAAAAAAAAAAAATAATTTAAAATAAACCCTGTGTTTTCTCTTTAAATTTCCCAGGAACCCACTCCACACTTCCACCCCCCCCCTCCCCCCCCTCCCCCTTCGCACCCCTTTTTACAAGCACTGTGCCCCCCTCCGGCCCCCCCTCCGCCCCCCCCCCCCCTCTCTCTTTTCTCTCTTCTCTCTCCCCCCTCTCCCCTCTCCCCTCTCTCTCTTTTCCTCTCTCTCTTCTCTCTCTCTTTTTTCTCTTCTCTCTCTCTTCTCCCCCAAAGAACAAAAAAAGCAAGTCAAAAACCCGGGAACAAAACCTCTCTTTTAGCGCCTTCGAAGTTCAGCATTGGGGGCTTTTTCTTTTTGAAAACAACAGTCGAAAAGTTTCTTTTTTTTTATTTTATTTGTTGTTTTTGGGTGTTGTTTTTTGTTGTTTCGCTGAGGGAGTGTGTGTGTGTGCGTGCGTGTGTGTGTGTGTGGGGCGTGCGTGCGTGCGTGGTGCGTTTCGTCGTGGGGTTTTGGGGCGTGCGCCCCGCCCCGGCGTGCGTGTTTTTTGTGTGTGTGTGTGTGTGTGTGTGTTTTGGCGCGGGGGGGGTGGGGGGGGGGGGGGGGGGGAATTTGGGTTTTTTTTTCTTTGTTTCTTTGTTTCTTTTTTTTTTTGTTCGTTTTGGGGGGGAATTTTGGGGGGCGAAAACATAGAAGAAGGGTTTTTAGTGTTTTTCCTTTTCCCCACGGGGGAGGGGAAAAAAAAGGGGTTTTTTTTGGTTTTTTTGTTTGTTTTGTTATTTTTATTTGTTTGTTTAAGGGGGGGGGGCTTGATGTTGCTGCTGGCTTTTTGTTTGTTTGTTTGTTTTTTTTTTTCTCTATACCTTTTTTTTTGTAGGGGGTTTTTTCCATTTTTAGACACAACCCGTTTAAAGGCTATATGAATTGTCCCCCTTTTCACTCCTCAAAGTAATTTTCCCCTCCACATGGTTTTTGAAACGAGGTTTTTAAATTTCTGCGGGTTTAAATAATGCAAAAGAAACATTTTAAAGCACCGTCATTTTTTTTAGGCTGGGAAAAAAAAAATTTAAAAGGGGCGTTGGGGGGCCCCGGGGGCACGTGCACCACAAAAACCCCACACACACACACACAACACACACACACACACACACACCAAAACACACACCAACCCCACACCCCACACACACACACCCCACCACACGCACGCCCCAACCCGCACGCAACGCCCGCACGCACGCACGCACGCACACACACACACACACACACAAAACACACACAAACACCACAAACACACACACACATTCACCCCTTTTTTTTTACAAATTTAAAAGACGTTTGGGGGCTAGACGATAAATAAGGAAAGTGAGAAGGAAAGGGAATGACGGTGTGTGGGAAAGGGAGAAAGCAAAGAGGGGGGAGGGGAGGGGGGGAAAGGGGGGGGGGGGGGGTCCTTTTTCGACAAAAAAAAAAAATTGTCAAAAGAATGAAACCCCCTTTTTAAGAGTAAGGGGGGGAGGGGGGGGGGGGAAAGGGAAGGGGTCGGGGGTTTTAAAGCGGGTAGGGGAAAGGGGGGATGGGGGATGGAGTGGGGGGGGGGAGAGGGAGGGGAGGGGGGGGGGTGAGGGTTAGTACAAGGGACCAGGAAAAAAAGGGGGGGGAGCGGATGCGGAATGTAAGAGGCGAGGGGGTAGGGGGGGGGGTGGGGGGGGGGGCTCCATGCACGGCCTTTTTTTTTAGACAGGAAAAGAAGAGGACAGAGACGGGGCAGGCAGGCAAAAAGGGCAGACAGGGGAAAAGGGGCCGGGCAGGGGAACACCCAAAAAAAAAGGTGGGGGGGGGAAAAAGATGGGGGTTTGAGAGGAGAGAGAAAAAGGGGAGAGAGAGAGGGGAAAAGGGGGGGAGAGAGAAAAGAGAGGGGAAGAGAGAAGAGAAGAGAAGGGGAAGGGGAGAGAGAGAGAAGAGAAGAGAAGAGAGAGAGAGAGAGGGGAACGAACGAAAGAACGAACGAAAAAATTTTAAATTTTTCCAGGGGGGTTTTAATGAGATAAGCAAAAAATTGGGGCATTTTTTCTTTTTTTTTTTTCCCAGCCCTGGGGGGAAAAAAAAAAAAAAAAAAAAAACACCCCTGGGCAACCACAAAATCATTTTGGGAACAAAAGGGAAAAAAGTGAAAACACTAAGGGCAACTTCAAACTTTTAAAAGAAGTAACGACTAATACTACAAAAGCAAACGACCCAAAATTTATGCAAGCCCTCCATTTTTGCGCGGGGCGCGGGGCTCCACACACAAAACCCCACCCCAAAAAACACACACCACACAAAACCCCACACACACTACACACACACACACACACACACACACACAACCCCACACAAAAAAAACCCCACACACACACAAAAACACACACACACGCACGGGACGCCCCTTTTGAAGGAATTGGGTCTAATACAACATTAATGCAGAGGGGGGAAGAGGGGGAGGGGGGGGGGAGGGGAATTGGGAGAGAGAAAGGGGGAAAAGGAGAGAGAGAAAAAAAGGGGAAAAGGAGAGAGAGGAAAGGGGGAGAGGGAAAAGAGAAGGGGAAAACCCCCCCCCCCACCACCCCACGAAACAAAAAAAAAACAACCCAACACACCCAAAAACCCCCAAAAACCCCCCCCCACACAAAACACACAACACACAACCTCCCCCCCACACACAAAAAAAAAGGGGAGGAGGGGGAGGGAGGGGGGGGGAGAACAAAAAAAAGAAAAAAGGGGGGAAAAAGGTTAAAAAAAAAAAAGGCAGAAAAGGGCAGACCCAAAAGACAGAGAAAAAAGACAGACAGACAGGGACGACAGACTTTAGACAGACAGACAACAGACAGACAAAAAGAGACAAAGACAGACAGAGAAAGGGCAGACAGATAGAAAAGGTAGAAAGAGGGCGACAAAAAAAGAAAAGACAGAGATACACAGACAGTAGAGGAAAAGAAGACAGAGACAGACACCCCAACAGACAGAGACAAAAAGACAGACAGGGAACAGCAGAAAAGGGGGAGGGGAGAAAAGGGGAGAGAAAGGGGGGAGAGGGGGGAGAGAAGAGAGAGAGAGAAGAGAGAGAAAAAAGAGAGAGGAGAGAGAGAGCAATAGCTGGGCCCGCGGGGGGGGGGGGGGGCAGCCCAGGTGAAAGGACCCGCTTCCCCTTCTTTTAACCAGGGTTCTCCCCTTCTCTCTCTCTCTCTCTCTCTCTCTCTCCCCTCTTCCCCTCCTCTCTCTCTCTTCCCCCCCTTCTCTCATAAAAAGGGGGGATAGAAAAAAACAAAATCTTTGCCCCTTTTTTTAAGGTTACAGAAGACGAACACCATTTTTTGTCTTTTATGTCCAGTTTTATCAGGAAATTAGAGAAAAGATGTGGCGAACGTTTTTTGAAAAAGTAGACGAAAAACAAAAAATTTACCCTATATCTGCAGAGCGAAAGAGGTTTATTACACGTTCGTAGCAATGTTTATTTATTATGCTTTTAAAAAAGAGAAAAAAAGAAGAAAAATTAGCCCCCCCCTTTTCAAAGGGGTTTTTTTTGTTGTTTTAGTATTTAAAAAAAAGTTTAAAAAGGGAAAAACGCACAGAGAATTTCCTGAAAGCGTTTTTTCAAAATTGGGTTTTTCTTAAACCGTTAGGAAATGATCTTTTGTGTTTTTAGTTTTTTTTATGTTTGGTCTGTTAAGTTTTTTTTCTCATGTTGTGTTTTTTTCATGGTTTCATGTACCTCCTTTTTCATACAGGCCGGTTTGGGCCCGGGAGTCAAAATTTTTTAGTTCCCAAATTCGAGTTCAGTGCTCTCTCTTCTCTCCCCTCTCTCCCCCTCTTCTCTCTCTCTCCCTCTTCTCCTTTTCTCTCTCCTCCTCCCCCCTCCTCTCCCCTGTGTTTTTGTGTGTGTGTGTGGGTTTGTGTTGTGTGTGGTGTGTGGTGTGTGTGTGTGTGTGTAGTGTGTGTTTTGTGTGGGGGTCGGGGGTCCAACCCCCTTATCCCCTGTAACCCAATACTCTCTTCTTCCTGGCTAGCTGAGTGGCAGCAGGGGGGGTGGTGGTGGTGGTGGGGGGTGGGGAGGTTTTGGTGGGGGGTGGGGGGGGGGAAGGGGTCGCGTTGGGAACACCCTTCCGAGTGACAAAGAAAATTTTTTAAGAAAGCAGTTCTCTTTGACGGGCCTAAAAAAAACACACACACACACACACACACCCCACACCAAAACACACACCCCCCACACCCCCACACACACAAAACACACTTTTCTCTCCCCTCTCTCTCTCCTTTTTCTCTCCTCTCTCCTTCAAAAAAATGTTCAAAATCCCCTCTCTCTCCCTCCCCTCCTTTTCTCTTCTACCTCTATCTCCCCCCGGTGTTTTGTGGGTGTGTGGGGTGTGTGTGTTTGTGTGTGTGTTTTGTGGGGGTGTGTGTGTGTGTGTGGGCCCCCCTGTCTCTCTCTTTTCCTGTTTTCTCAATTTTTTCTCCCCTCTCTCTCTCTCTCTCTCTCTCTCCTCTCTCTCTCTATCTCTCTCTCTCTCTCTCTCTTTCGAAATTTTCAAATCTCTCTCTCTTCTCTCCCCTCTTCTTCTCTCTCTCTCCTTTTTCTCTCTCCCCTCTCTCTCTCCCCCTCTTCTCTCTCTTCTTTCCCCCTTTTGTGTTTTGTGGTGGTTTGGGTGTGTGTGTGTGTTTTGTGGTGTGTGTGTGTGTGTGGTGTGTGGGGTGTGTGTTGGGTTTTCCCCCCCCTTTTTTAAATTCTTCAAAACTTTTAACTCTCTCCTCCTCTCTCTCTCTCTCTCTCTCTCTCCTCTCTCTCTTCTCCACACCCAACACACCACACAAAACCTCCCTCACACACCCCACCACAAAACCCCACAAACACACACACACACTTTTTCTACTCTCTCCTCCTCTCTCCTCTCTCTCTCTCTCTCTTTCTCTCTCTCCCCCCCTTTTTCTCCTCTTCCCCCTTTTTTCTTTCTCTCTCTGTCCTCTGTCTCCTGTCTCTCTGTCTCTCCTCTCCCACCCTCTCTCTCTCTCTCTCCTTTTCTCTCTCTCTCTCTGTTGTGTGTGTGTGTGTGGGGGTGTTGTGTGTTGTGTTTTGTGTGTGTCCTTTTTTCCCCCCTTTTTTAAATTCTTCAAAAAATTTTTAACTCTCTCTCTCTCTCTCTCTCTCTCTCTCTCTCCCCTCTATCCTCTCTCTCACACACACAAAACCCCAAAAAACACACACACACAAAAACACACCACACCCCACCCACACACACACACCCTCCTCTCTCTCCTCTCCCCCCCTCTTATCTCTTTTCTCTCTCCTTCCCCTTCTCTCCCTTTCCCCCTCTTTCTTTTTCTCTCTGTCTCTCTGTCTCTCTTCCCCCTTTTCTTTCTCTCTTGTCCCCTGTCTCTCTCTCTCTCTCTCTCTCCCCTCCTCTCCTCTCTCTCGCTCTCTCTCTTTTTTTTCTCTGTGTGTGTGGGGTGTGTGGGGGGTGGGGTGTGGTTTTGTGTTTGTGTGTGTGTTTTGTGGTGTGTGTTTTGTTTTGTGTGTGTGTTCCCCTTTTCCCCTCTCTCTTTTTTCCCCCTTTTCTCTGTTCTCTCTCTCTCCTTCTCTCTCTCTCTCTCCTCTTCTCTCTCTCTCTCTTCTCTTTCTCGCATATCTTTTGGATACAAGCAGCAAGATTTTAAAGCACTATAATAAAACCGAATTTCAGGAATGGTTTAAAAAGCAAACCTTACAGGTTTAACATCAGGCAGGTTTTTAAAAAAGGCTAATTTTCCCCTATCGACAAATTTCACGCTGGTTTTGCCTTTTAAAACAAAAAAAAATTTTTTTTAGAAAACGTAAAATCTGGTAGCTTTTGTTGATTTTGAGGGAAAGGGTTCGATTTATTGAAAAAACATTTTAAAATGGGCCCATTTTTGTAAAAAATGGAAATAAAAGGGGGAAAATTTTTCGGGGGTTTTTTAAAGTATGACTAAAAGTCAAAATAGAATCCGATCGGGGTTTCGGGTTAAAAAGGCTAATTTTTGCTGCAACGGGGCCGTGAAACAAGGAGATGTTTTCTGCCGGAATTTTTTTCATTATTTTATCAAAGAACTGGCAAATTTAAAAAAATTAGGTGTGGGGGGACATGGTGCAAGGTTTACTTTTGTTATTTTTAATTATTCAATTTTTTTTATTGGGAGATGAGGGGCTTTTTTTGTCTGAAACAGTTTTTTGGCTTACAAAAACCAAATTAAAATTTGTCTTCAATTTGCCCCAGAAACAGAACTTTATTTTGGGAAAGTAAATATGAACAAAAACAAAATAGTTGGGGTTTAGAAAAAGGGGGATATTTGGCGCCAAGGAAAAAGGAAATTTTAATGGGGGCTTTTAAAGCCTGTGGGAAAATTTTTTATAAATAATTTGGGAAAATTTTTTCTCCAAAGAGGCCCGCGGTTTTTACTGCAGCCCTCCAGGACTTGTAACAAAAGCCCCAAGGGGGGCCTTATTGTTTTATTGCAAAAATTTTTTACAAATTGAAGAAAAATTTTTCCTTGATTTTTTA
>JAFLJL010016024.1:27500-36218 GCA_018398815.1 Conus ventricosus | reverse complement strand
AACTATCGAATGTAGTCCAGATGACTGGCCGTCAGCCAACGACATACACAATAAGCCAACGGCGACAGAAAGCGATTCTGATGGTTCTTGCACATCTCGATCGTATTTAATTTATCATGTATAAAGCAGTGAGTATGATTGCGACAGCCAATGTGACTCTGGGATGTTTCTGAAAGGCCTTTACCTTATCATTTGAACGCTAAGTTCTTTTTAACCACGTCAGTTCCAGCTGGACCACGGAAACGAGGTATTCAGTTCCAGTTGGACGCCCGAACACATCATTCCGAAGGCGTACGGATTTTACCGAAGTCTCGAGGGAGGCTACCTACCGACTTACTTCTAGATGCGATCACGCGTGGACGGCGAGCGGAGATTCTCCTTCCTCAAGCCTTAACATGTTCATTCAATTTAACAAGTGTGATCTGTCCAAAGGTAAGAACAGAATAAACGTGCGACTATCGTACTCATCGTACGAGCTTACCACTCCGCCTTCAAAGTATACGCGCACAATGCAGACAAGTTTTTGATCCACTCGAACGGCTCGGGAATTGTCGGAATAGCTCGTTTCCGTGGTCCAGCTGGAACTGACGTGGTAAAAAGAACTTTAGCTGCCCGGCATGGTTGCACGAACCGAATCCACTTCTTTCGAGTATCTGGATCAGATGGAAATGTGTGCAGAGAATATCCGTCTCCTGCTGAGCTGCTGCACTCGCCTACAGCACAATATCTGCCACCCCCTCGCGACTTTTTAGGCTGTGGGGATCGCAACTCGTGTTGATTTCACTTGGCGTGGCTTGTTGTGTAGGTCGCGGCTGACGGCCATCCATCAAGTGACGTCACGGTTTTCGGTCTACCGCGCGGGTTTGAACAGGTGTGCAAAACTCGTTTTTTATCTATTAAATTCTTCCGGCGTTTTTTTTTTTTTTTAATGAATACCATACTGTACTTATATGACATGTAGACCTGTTTTTAACAAATTATTGAAAATCTCTAAAGTAAAACCTTTAACATCAGTGTTGGGGAAGGTGAAGAGAGAGCGAGCGATGGGGAGTGGTGGTGCCCCCCTCCGCCAACACAGCTTGACACAAGACCCGGTGCTTCTCCCAACACGAGACACCATCTTCTCCCTCCCCACCCAGCAAGGGAGAACCCACCCCTCCTTCCCACCCTTCAACTGATGGTATCCAAAGTATCTGGGAGCGGGACCAGAGGGAAGGAGGTTCCAACCAGGGAGCAACGCTAATCGTCAGTTCTTGCGCCTACACACGCGAGCAGTGTACACCCTGGGGAGGCAATAGGCTGCTAAAAGTAATATCCCACATGATGTGCCGGACATTGTGCAGGCAACAAACATTCATGCCGAACTCTTTAGCGCTAGAGCAAGCCACAGTGCTATAAACACTGCGCGCTGCGCGTTGTCCGCCTATCTCCATTAGTGAATGGATTTACAGTGGGCATCACCCATTATTTGCAAACTTGTGAAAGGGGCATTTGAAAATGAGCCTTCCTTACCCAACTGTAAGGACACTGGGATTAAATACTGCTCTTAATTATTTAACTGTTTATCTCCCAACAATCATTGACTTTGAAAGAACCGACTTTGAAAACTTCCCTGCTTTAGCTTTAGTTACGGACAAAGAGGTCATCTTACACTTTTGAGAACAAGTGATGTAAAGATTGATTCATAAATGGTGTTAAAATTTTTTTATGTATACTGAAAAACAAAAGCCAAAAAACATACTGAACCACTGGGATTAGAGCTTCGCAAAGAATGAAAATCTGTGTCCATAAAAACATTTAAAACGTATATTGACACAACAAAACCCCGGCGACACACTAGCGGAAAAGGGCAATGGGGTTGAACAGAGAGGGCTTTTGTTTACCATAACGCACGTGCGCCCGCGTCTCCCCGGGGCACGCGACCTCGCCCCCCTCGGGCTTGTGTTGGATGGCATTAAGATTCAACCCCTCTTCAATGCTTGTTGCAGGCAAACTAATCGTAGATGGTTGTTTTTTGATTTTTTTTCCGATTTAGACACTACTTGTACAGAAATATAAAAAAGAAATTGATAAAAAAAAAAAAGGGTATGTTTTGGTGACATTATCCAACAGTACTTTCTACTGCTTCTATTATGCTTGTACCAACAAAACGACTGTTTTCATCACAAAGAAGTAGACGATGATTTTAAAAAAAAAATAAAACGGAAAAAGAACCCGGAAAAAAGTTTTGTCGTATTGCAACTGTTTACTCACAATAATTTTTAGTAGTAGAACTACTACACCTTTCAACTGCAAAAAATTTTTTCCCCCGCTTTTGGGGTTGTTTTCCCATTTGTTACATGTCCTGACATTCATTTACGAAAAAGAGGGAAAAATCAATTGAAAAGGGTTTTTGGTACATATTTTATGCACTTATGTGATGAAAATCTTTTTACACCCCAAAAAAACCCAAAGTAAATCAAAACAATAAATCACACCCCCACACACACACACACACACACACACACACACACACACACACCCCACACACGGACACACACCACCTGTTTATAAGATTAAACGTTTGAAACAAAACCCCAATAATTTTTCTTTAATACTTTTTTAAAACCCAAATACATTACATTTTTTCCCTTCAGCTTGTTCTCCTTTTGCTTTACACTTTTTCTACTTCGTTTCGCTTTCAGACCATTCGTCCCTTTTGATCTTCATGTTTTAAAATCGATGATGAACCCCAAAATATACCCGGGAACACCGCAAATGTACGACCATCTGGCCCAAATGCTCGAACTTGCCAGTGTCCGCCCACTTTTCGCTTCACCAACAGTCGGGTTTCTTTTAAATCTGCTTTTAGCATCTTTGCTTGTAATTCTTGAAGAAAGAAAAGTATCACAAACGTTTTCCCCCTCGCGATTTATGGTCTCCCACCATCTTCGATTTTTTTTTAATTTTTTTTATTATTCTTTATTTTACCACGTGATCAAAATGATTAAAATAGCGCAAACAAAATTTCTTTTTCTTTACAACCGTGTTTTAAGAGTACTGACGCCGCGGCCTGTCCACAGCTGTGCAGACGCTTGCCGGCGGGTTTTGGATGAAGCCCAGCGGGGGATGTTGTTTTTAGATTTCCGTCAACAAACCGTCACTGCCGTGTCAAAACAACCGCATTCCACTCGCTGGAGAGATTTTTTCCAGCGTAGTGTGTCGCCAGTTTAAGGCTCTCAGAGACGGTCACCAACAGCACACCAATTCATCGGTCTCCCCAAAACCCTCACGCGCCTGTGGGTAGGTAAAAAGGACATTCGCGCTGGGTGAAAGAGGTGGGGAAACGCGCTCAGGCATTGACACTAACTTGAACATAGAAAACTCAACCAGGGCTGCAAGCTGCAGTGCAGCCGCCCAAGTCGCAGTTTCATTGAAGACGATATTGAAACAGCGGGCTGGACAAATGAAAAGACTTCTCTAAAAACCATAAAAGACAAAGCAGTGCCAGTTTCAGCCAGAAAGCACTTGAATGCCTATGAGAAATGTAAAGAAAATGAAGGGTCATTGTAAATAAATTTTGTGTTGGCATTACAAAGCTGGCCTATGGTGTTGTATATGTTGGCCACTATCCTTACTTTTTCTGAAGTCTCAACGTAGCTTCCCTTCCGAGAGCAAATTATGGCGAGTGAGTAATTACAAAATTAAACTAGACCTACCTAGGAGGTTGTATTAATTAAGTTATTACGAGCCTTTTGTGGAAGAAGGAGAAGGTAGGTCCCTCCCAATTAGTGTTCTTTAGTAGTAGTCAGTTTTACTCCCCCTCCCTAAAGGCGAAAGTCTGGCGACCTTTACAGCTCTCAAAGTGCCTGCAGCGCGGCACGCGCCAATTCTCATAACTTCTCCTTACTTCCACGACAGGCTCGTAATAATTTTAATTAAACCGCAACCTCCTAGCATAGGTCTAGTTTAATTTCTAATAAAAACGGGGAATGACCCCCCCCCCCCCCCTTTCCCTTTCAAAGAGCTTCTATTCTATTTCTACTCTGTGCAGACACATAAAGCAAGGTGAGAGGTCAGGTACGCGAATGACCATAAACCGTGTCTTGCAGGTCCAATGGAGCCCTGGTTTGTTACACACTGTCTCTACACAGTAAATCATCTTCTACGTCGTGGCCGCACCCATGCCAACACACCTGAAGACACAGGAACCATCTTCTACATCCGTGGGGCCGCAGCATGCCAACACACCTGAGCAGAATATCATAGATGCGAGAACTCGCAAGATGGCCTGTTTGCGAGAACTCGCAAGATGGCCTGTTAGTTCTTGCCAAGAGGAATGAGAGAGGCCAGGAAATAAATACAGAGTCGCAAGACAAAATGGCTAGCTAATCCTTGCCCCGAGGAATGAGAGAGGCCAGGGAAATAAATACAGAGTCGCATGACAAAATGGCTAAACTAATCCTTGCCACGAGGAATGAGAAAGGCCAGGGAAATAAATACAGAGTCGCATGACAAAATGGCTAGCTAATCCTTGCCACGAGGAATGAGAGAGGCCAGGGAAATAAATACAGAGTCGCAACACAAAATGGGCTAGCTTAATCCTTGCCACGAGGAAAGCGAATGGCCAGACAGGCAATAAATGCACGGTCGCTAGACAAGTCGGCTTGCCATCCTTGCTACGGTGAATAGGGGAGGCGAGGGGAATGCATAAACGATCGCAAGACAAGTGGCCAGCCAGTTTCTTGTGCATTTCAATTTGACGATATGAATACAACTCCATACCTTTTTTTGCTGATGAAGAATCAGCCTTGGACGTTACTTCTCTTCGTGCTCCAATCACAGGACGCACAAACTGTCGGCATTTTTCTTCTGTATGCGACACAGCCCCAAGACAGGGTGCACACCAAGAATTAATGCGCCGAGGCCTTGCTTCATTAAGGAGTCGAGTATTTACAGACAGGCACAATTAGATTGCTTTGAGAGTGTCCGTGTGTCTGAAAGTTGATTTACGTTCTTTTCTTTCATAGGCCTGTCAAGGTACATGCCAAGTGGTTTCAAGCAGTCGGATTCAAATCAAAGGAGTGGGACTATTTGGGCGCTTCACGCTGGCACAAAGATAGGGTCATGGGTGAGTGCAAAGGCCTGAAATGTGCCGTCAGCTAAGGGGAAGGTCATGTATTTGAAGACTGTTTGTGATGTCATCGATGAAATCCCACAATAAATAATAATTGATGGTGAGTTGTTCTTTAGATCCATTATCAGTTTGACATTCAACGCCGGTTCAAATCTATGGTAGGCCTCAAAACGTTTTTACATGAATTGTATATGTGTTTTAGTGCAAATCCTAATTGTGGCCATCACCCCCACCCACCCCCACCCAAGACATTCGCCTTTTCCAAGCACCGCTCGCCACAAAGCTGCGCTTTGAAACGTTCACTCACTCAGGCCCAGAACTACAGAAGTAGTCGTTGGGGAAACCTGAGGGACCGCAGACGCAACCTCCCTTCTCCATCTGTCTCTGTCAGCAGCCCGCCGGCAGCAGCTCACGTGTATGGAGTCCGGTCCCATTCTTTGATGTTCTCATGCCAGTTCTTCCGCTGTCTCCTCTTCTTCTCCCGCCCTCGATGGTGCCTTGCATGATTGTTTTGGACAGACTGGTGTGTCGTTCACACTCGTCAAGAAAGCGAGAATGCTCGCCGCCTCGTCTGCAGGTCAGAGCTCGGGGTTAACATCTAAGGTCAAGTAGTAACAACAGAGCATGAACAGTTGAAAATCGCCCTGGTGGCTCTGTGGTAATTAACAGTTTCTGAATGTGAAAAAAGATTATTCTATCCCGAATTTGGCGTCAGTACATTAGTTCAATGCTGCGATATGTCTGCAAAAATAGCAGAATGATGCATGACTTGTGAACTCCTGGTGGGTTTTTTCCCGTAGTTAGTAGGGCACAAGGATTTTGGAGAGACAAGTCAAACAGACGACAGGAAAAAAAAAATGAAGGATCATGTTAATCGTCAAGTCCATCGGATGGGAACTATAAGCGAGTCTGACCCGTGTGCCTTCCCGGCCCCCTGCACACGTTTAAGAAAACCCCCGGCAGCTGAATATCGAAAAGAGCAAGGGGGTTCCCCGCTGCCCTGGCAAACTTGATGTAGATTGAAGATAGCTGCCTGGTATTTCTTACCAAGGCACAAAAATTGTCACTTATGTTATCGTGTGCCATCGTTTTACCGGTGGAAATGGAGGACACGTACAAACATCGCAAAGCATCCTATGTGAGAAACTGGAGGAATAAATGAGATTTAAAAAAAAATGAGTGACTGATATTTGAATGGTGCGGGAAACGGGCTGAATGAGCGCCAGTAGGCTGCTCTTCGGCCGGCTCTACCTGGGTAGGCAGCCCGTTGAGTGAGTGAGGTAGTGTTTTATTGTAAAGCGCTTAGAGCTTGGTCTGTGACCGAGGTAGGCGCTATATAAATACCCAATATAATACTTTCTTTCTGATAATAATCGTGCTTGAATAACAAGAAACAACGACGACAACAACAACAACAACAACAACGAACATGAGACCTGCCTCAGAGTCGGGTATGGCATGGGTCAAGCGATGGACTGAGCGATGACTATGTTTTGGGTACTTGGCTGATCTTCTGACAAAACCCAGGTGCAATTTCGGATGTAAAATACAATAAATACACAGCGTTTGGAGCCTCTACTGTAACTGTGGACTCGGACCTGAACGAAAAAGCTCAAGAGTTATCCCGCGTTCTCTCTTCTCCTGCCAATACAACGCTTCTCAAGCCTAGTGTTACGTGTCGGCCCTCGGACGTAACTCTAACTTGACGGTCAGTTAGCGGTCACAGCAACCCAACACGCTCGAGCTCCGGCTGAGACCCCCCCCCCCCCCCCTCCCTCCCAGCCCCCTCCCTCCCCTCCTCCCCCCTCCCCCCCCCCCCCCCCCATCCCCCCCCCCCCCCCCCCCCACCTCCTCTCCCTCTCCCCAGCTTCCCGTGGTGGTCCGGTCGCCGGCCTCCTACGAGTTAAAAGCGAAGCATCCCTTTGTGCCCACGTCTCTTTGTGCCCACGTCTCTATATGCCCAAAAAAAAGTGGTATTTTGTGCCCACGTCTCTTTTTTGCCCACATCTCTATATGCCAAACCTATGCCAGTGGGAGTTGTGGGTAGGTACCCTTTATATCAACAACCAAACTGACCAGTGGTCAAGCAATGGTCAAAGTGACCAGTAGTCAAGCAATGGTCCCAGACTGACCAGTGGCCAAGCGATGGTAAAACTAACCAGTGGTCAAGTGATGTCAAACTGACCAGTGGTCAAGTGATAGCTAAACTGACCAGTGGTCAAGCAACAACCAAACTGACCAGTGGTCAAGGTGACCAGAGGTCAAACGTTGGTCAAACCGACCAATGATCAAGCTATGGTCAAATTGACCCCTAACCCCTCTCTCTTCAGTTTCCAGACATTTTTGTCTATTTTAATAGCATAACGTATTTAGAAGCAAAACGTATCTCTGTAACTTGTAGACGACCTCTATGGTCTAAAAAAATACCCCCCCCCCCCCCCCCCCCCAACACACACACATGATCTTTGACCATTGTGATGTACTGATTTCAGTTCATGAAAAGCAATTTCTCTCCAATTTTAAAGCGTTGGTCAGCCCCTTTGACCACTGTTCGACTATCACTTGACACCATGGTTAGATTGACCATTGCTGACCAATGGTCAGTTTTACCATCGCTTGACCTCTAGTCATTTTGACTATCGCTTGACCACTGGTCAGTTTGACCATTGCTTGACCACATCGGCATTTTTAACACTGCTTGACCACTGGTTTAGTTTGCCCACTGCTTTACCACGGGTCGGTTTGACCACTGCTTGACCATTGGTCAGTTTGACAACTGACCACTGGTCAGTTTGACCATTGCTTGACCACTGGTAAGTTTGGCTATTGACATAGAGGATGCCTACCCGAAAACTCCCACTGGCATACGTTTTGGGCATATAGAGACGTGGGCACAAAAGAGACGTGGGCACAAAGAGACGTGGGCACACATAAGCCACGAATTGCCTGTGGTAGGCCCAGTAGGTATCGGCAGCTGTTTCCAGCCCTGCTCTACCCTTGCTACCATCATCACTCCCTCACCACTCTGCTACGACTTCTACAGGCTGTTGCTGTTGCTGTTCCCTGCTGTGTAGCAACAATGCAGTGACTGGAACAGGCAAACTGTGTGCTTTTTTCCCCCGTTTGTCTGACAGTCTTTCTACTGTGTAAAGGTCACCCCTCCCTCTCTCTTCTCTCTCTCTCTCTCCCCTCTCTCTCTCTCTCTCTCTCCCCTCCTCTCTCTCTGTGGTGTGGGGTGTGTGTGTGTGTGTGTGTGGGGTGTGTGTGTGTGTGTGTGTGTGGTGGGGTGTGTGGTGCGTGCGTGGTGTGTGTGTGTGTGTGTGTGCGTGGTGTGTGTGTGTGTGGTGTGGTGTGGTGTGTGTGTGTGTGTGTGTGTGTGTGTGTGTGTGTGTGTGTTGCACGCGCGCGCGCGCGTTGAGTGCGCTAGGAGTAAAACGGGCTCTTTACTAAACCACGCTCCAAATGCTGACGAATGTTCTGGATAGTTAGACTGTATAGAAATATTCAAACAAACAAATTGTTTCAGCGAAAACTATACCCATTCAATATCCATTAGCGAACAGATTTATTCATTAAGAGAACACCATGAAATAGGACATCAT
>JAFLJL010016024.1:0-17500 GCA_018398815.1 Conus ventricosus | reverse complement strand
AAGGATTTCAGGCATTTGACTGAGACAGTGACAGATATGACAGTCGAATTCAAGAACTGTTTTGCTATGTTAGATGAAGGGTAGACAGAATTTCTGAACTTTCGCCAACAATCCACGACAATGAGACAAGTCGTTGACATTTACTAAGAGTTCGACACCGACAGATTGGAGAATTATTCTTCGGAGGGACTATCTATACGTTTCTTTGGGATCCCTCAAGTGCAGACAATGAAACATTTGACATGTGTGCCAGTGCAGTAGTCGGCATCCTAAATAGTGTTGACGATGTAAGGCACTGGGATGACGACCACATTGCACGAGCACACGGACAGGTCTGCCGTGACGGCCAGCCCACCCAATGATCGTCAAGTTCGTAGATGGAAAGACAAAATGTCCTTCATCTTGACAGTGACACGAGGCAAAAAACTGAGGGAACGGGGCGTGAAAGTTGCAACAATCTGACCAAGAGCGCAGGTCAGATCGTCGCAGTGCCAGAAAGAAGGGAAACGGGCATGTTTCGAAGGAATGCTTGTGGTTGGACCCCAAACTTCCAGACCTCCATGACATATGCGAAGTTGCGGCAGTTGTGAGTGTAAGGGCAACCACCACCGCACCGTTCGTGTCAATCGAGGTGCGAGAGAGGGGAGAGGGGGGTGTGTGCCGACACCACTCGATCAAACGACAGGGCGTCCACTCGCCGCCAGGACAACGCCTCCTGCAGCACGAGAAGGGCAGCGGCAGTGCTTACTCCCCCCCACCCCACCCACCCCCCCCCCCCCCCCCCCCCCCCCCACCCAACCCCCTACCAGTGGCATGCGTGCACCCAGGTAGGGCCGGCGTGACAGTGCTGTGAGGGTGGAGGACAGGTGTTTCAAAGGAAAAGACATGGAGGGTGGACAACGTGGGTCAGCCAGTGCGGCGGAGGAATTCCCTGTGCCGTGACACGGGGGGGCAATCGTGGCAGAGTGACGCACGTTGCAGCTTGTACCGGACTCGTGTCAGGCACGGCAGACGGCTTGCATGCGTACTCCTGGAAACATCCCGCAGGCCCAGAGTTTCTAACGAAGGGTGGGGGTCAGGCGGTGTGAAAGAAAGGAGTGGAATTTACGTTCAAGCGTTTCAAAAAAAGCCATAGGTACAGGCTCGACCATCCAAACCAGTGGACGTTTTTTTTTGAATTATAATGTTTGAGAATTTGTACAGTAAATTAAAAGATGTTTCTTTTGTTATTTATGTGAATCTGTTATGTTTGACTTTGTTTGCCTCACCGAAAATTTCTTGATTTCATTTGATTTTAGTAACGTGTTACGAATTACATCAAGTTCATGCGCCAGCAAAAAGTTCTTCTTATCATGGCAGGAATTCCGGAGGAGTATTACTGTTTGAAAATAAGCAACTGGAAAGAAATGTAACTGAAATAAAGTTCAGATGTGATTGTGCTATTTGACCATTAAAGTTGACAAGAATGTATTGGAACAGATAAAGATGTTGATTTTAATTGCTGCTAGTGGTTCGGAGGAGACCCTTTGTTACAGTGATATAATTGGTTAAAGTGGTATTATAATTTTAGAAGGAAAAACATTGTTACAACTTTGAAAAAGATGAAGTTTATGTTTGATGATGTGGGTTCTTATGCCAGTAATGGGCAGAACAAGCTGATTACGAAAGTACTGGTAACTATGAGTGGATGGGGGAGTGTGAGGAAATGTTGAAGAAATTCCTGCACGTTTTTCCAAAGATGGTTTGTTAATAAATTTCGGTAAATCATTATTAGATTTTCTGTTTCGTGTTTGATTGAATTATTCTGAATGGTTTCTGTGATTGGTGATTAGGAGAGTATACTTAGTGTCCTCCAATGGACGCAGCGTGATCGATTATATTTATTTTATCCATGGTGATATATTGTCGAGTGTTGATATGCATGTGGTGATTGTGTAAGTTCGTGCACCTACACACTGAAAGTGTTTCATGGAGAATCTGTGTTGTAATGAAGTAAAGATAGGGGATGAGAGTAACAGGAGCAAGAACAAATAATGTGGTCAGAGGAAAATGTTAATGTATATAGAATGGAGCTTGTACAGTGACGCATTTCAAGTCAGTGTCCAGAAAGCTTCACAGGACACTATTCTACTAAGGTTGATGATGGGTTAAACATGTTCGCTAATGCTTTGTGTGGAGATGCTGCGTGCATGTGCGGAACAGTGGGACAGAAATAAGCAGAAAGAAACATAATGATGGTTTGATGCGGATTCGTGAACAACATAAAAAGCAGGAGGTCAAAAGGTTACTCAGAGATTTCAAAGATGTAAAACGGCTAAGATAATGAAGACAAAAAAGAGATGCCTATGTGACATCACGAAGAGAATTTGTCAAGTTAAGAAATTCCCAAGCAACAGAGTTTGAGAAAAAGGTTACAGAAGTGAGAGATCAGTAAAGGATTTGAGGGCATTTTGGTCAATTATCGATTGTTATAAAAAAAGTCTTATATTAACAAAATCTCTATTCACATTTGGCAGAATCATTTCTTTATATGTTTTCATTAAACACTATGATTATAATTCAAGAGAAAACTTAGGGGATGAGGAAGAGAAATTGAACATTTGTTTAATTAATCTGTAGTAAAGAAGAGGTTATTGCTGGTGTTTAACATCTAAAATCGGGAAAAGGCAGGACCGACAACTTGTTGGAGAAATGTTGAAACATGCTACTGAGGCAGTAATTGAATTTCTTATTCAACTTATTTAACCAACTTTTTCAATATGGACAATTTCCTTTGGAATGGGCGAAAATCTATAATATGTCAATACACAAGAAAGGGATATT
The DNA here is from genome assembly GCA_018398815.1 of Conus ventricosus. Lineage (NCBI taxonomy): Eukaryota > Metazoa > Mollusca > Gastropoda > Neogastropoda > Conidae > Conus > Conus ventricosus. The sequence continues at coordinate 14,677 of JAFLJL010016024.1, read as the reverse complement.
TACCAACCTGATAACTATCATGGGGAGTTTCACTTTACTAGTATTCTAAGTAAGTTTGTACTTTTATTCTGATCAGGGACGATTGACAAAATGGGCTGGAAAATAAAGGAAAGATGATGGAAGAACATGCAGGTTTTAGAGCTAATTATAGCACAGCACGACGGTCATATATCTCACGTTATATTCACTTGTAACAAAAATATTACTTGGCACAGAAACTGTTTGTAGCATTTGTAGATTTTAGGAAGGCCTTCGATTCGGTTAATCGAAATGGGTTGTGGAAATGTATTGCGTAACGTAGTGTGAATGAGAAACTGTTACACGGCTGTTACGAGTGTTTATAACTCCGGTGTGCTTGCATGTGTCCGTGCTGATGAAGGGCGTGTATTCAGATTATTTTCAATGCCCAAATGGTGTAAAGCAAGGATGTCTCCCAAGTCCCTGTTGTTTTCTTCTTCATAATCGAATTAGCTGTAGAATTATAAGAATTGGTAACATGTATTCAGTTGCATTCCTGGAGCTATCGAATTGTTTCTTTTTGCTCCTTGCTGATGATGTTATTCTTCTTTCTAGGACTGCTATAGGATTACAAAACCAGTTAAGAAATTTGACACAGAAGAAGATCGCTTATGTTTGACGGTGAATTAAATGACAAACATAATGGGATTCAGAATGGGTTTGGTCACTTATCTGTGAATGATAATGGTTTTATGGAATGCAGAAGTTAATAAAGTTAACTCATATAAATATTGGGAAATGGTTTTTTTTTCAACAAAATTATGCTCTGAAATTTATAACATGGGAAAGAATCTTGCAGAGAAAAGGCAAAATGGCGTCTGGAAATTTTGAAAATCTTTAAGAAAACTTAACAGTATTGGATGTAGCTTATTTTGGAAACTATTTCGACGCACATTCGAACCCTTATAAATATGCAGCTGAAGAGTGTGGGGATTTAAGCGGAAAATTGCCATCGAAAAAGTACATAACTATGCCATTAAAACGTTTTCTACTCGTTGCCACCATCATTAGTCATATACTTTGTTGTAGGAGGCAAAGGGCTGATACCCACTTATAATATAAGAAAATTTGTAAAGTGTATAAGTATTGTTGAATTATAAAAGACTTCCACAGTCACGATTATGTAGGCAGCGTATAAATATGACATGCTGCTTATGCAGGCTAGGTTAGCTAAGAAAATTGGGCTTACAGAGTAAAGAAAGTTCTGTCGGAACATGGTTTTGGAATTGTATGGATATATAAGGGTAGGAATGACAGCAATTTGTTGCGGAATTTTATATGAAGACTTATTTGTTCCTTAACTTCGCCAGACGGGTATAGACTACACACGGATGCCATCGTTGGGCCGTGAGGCCCCATACTTCTCAAAAAGGAAAAGTGTGCACCCTTCCGTTGTGTCGTGGGCCGTGCGGACCCATACTTAAATCGAGTATGTGATTTCAGTTCTCTTTAGTTGTGCACAGCAGTCATGCTAGAACTGAACCTACAAGAAGTTTTCTAGGAAGAAAGCGACCGTGTATTTCACGAAGAAGTGAACAGGACTGAGGGAAATGATGCTGTCTTGTTTCCTGCACCATCAGATGGCCGAGAGAGCAAACATTTTCGAAGCTCTTGTCACCGCCGCTTGGTGATGCTTGAAGAACATTGGCTATGGTGAGTACAGAATTCGAGGCCGGTACATTCTACACCCACACGTCTGAATCGTAATGGAAAAAAAAAAAAAAGACTAGTGTAGGGAGAAGGGGAGGAAAGGGGACGGGAGTGGGCGGGTGGGGGGGGGGTGGCGAGAGAGTTTGGGGACGGTGGTCTCAGTGGCGATTGCCGGGTTAGGAATGGGTTGGAAGGGAGAGATGGCAATGGCTTAGGTCTGTGAGCAGTGTGTGTGTGTGCATGTGTGTACATGTTTGTTTGTGCATGGAGTTCACCGTCTTTTCCATAGTGATTAGACGAAAAATAAATTAATCATTAGGAGTGGGGGGGGGGGGGGGAGGACTCGTGTATTGTAATGTACATGTGTGTGTGTGCGGTGGTGTCCACAGAGTTTGTGATGTGTGCCATCTGGTGTGTATGTGTGTGTGTGTGGTGCGTGCGTGTGTTGGGGGGGGGGGGGGGGGGTCGTGGCGGAGGGGGGGGAGGTGGGGGGGAGAGGCCATGCTGTGAATGCGTGTAAATCAAATTAGTCAACTATAGTACGCTGATTTGTTTTGCTTTGTCCAGACGAGCTGAGAGAGACCAGACAGTAGCGACGATCGTTCTGAGCAGAATACGAACTGCCACAGAGTGGCGAGGATTGAAACAAGTGCGAAGAATTCATTCTGGCATTGAGAAGGGTCACCTTTTGAAAGAGGATGCAGATGAGTCTGAAGGAGGTGAAGAAGAGTACAGGCTTTGGAGGCAGAGGAGGAGGAGGAAGGTAGCGATTGGCAGATCCCGCCACATACACAGCGAAAGATGGCACAGAATGGGGGAAAGCTCCTACGTTCATTCACAAAGACAAAAACAGAACCTTTTAGGCCTCCACAACACAGGTGCCTGGGAACATGTCCATGATCCTTATGACTAATTCAAACTGTTGTGTCTGAAAATGTAAACGATACTGTTTTTCACACAAATCTGTGTTGGCGCACCACAATTTCAGATTAAGTGGGTTGAATGCGACTTTGTGGAAATGGAGGGCTTTGATGGGTTTGTTGTTGTTCTGGGAGTACGAAACAGGAACATGGTTCGGACTTTGATGAAATATGGGACACCATTGTATGCGGTGATGTGGTGAGAGCATGCATGAGCAAACAGAGGTTCCAGAATCATGTCTTGCCTGAGGTTTGTGACAAATCACAAGGTCGCAAGAAGAGCTAAGATGCTTCGCCATTCAGGGACATGTTGGATCAGTTCATACAAACTGAGCCGCACTAATTGCTGGGCCCATTTGACAAATTGACGAGCAGCTTGACCCCTTTAGGGCAGATGCAATTTTCCTACAGTATCTGCAGCAAACCGATCGATCGCTTCGGCCATAAAGATTTTCTGGGTTGTTGACTCCACAACTGTTCCCTCTTCTTGGGCATACCCTACCTTGGCGGCCGCTGGCCAGGCCCGACAGAGTAAATTGGGTGTAACATGCCTTGAGTATGGCACAGCCCGTCTTCAAGAGTGGTCGGCAACATAACTGCGACGATAACTTCACAGATTAGCTCTGGCTGAAGGATTCCTGAAAATGGTCTGCCGGTGGTAGGCACAGTCAGAACCAATAAAGATTCCTGCCTGCACCATTTCCAGTGAAGAAAGGCCATCACTGCACAGCAGTGAGGTTTGCTTATATCAACACAGCAAACCCTAGTGAATTCAGAGGAAAAAGAACAAGAACACTGTTGTTCTCAGTTTCAAGGAATGACGTGGTCGGGTTTGTAGCAGGGAGCCCCCAGAACAAGTTCAGAAGATTCTCTTCTTTTATAATTCACAAGGAGCAGTCGACTCCTCGGACATGATGGCTCCACACATACACCTCAAAAAGAGTCACCCATCGGTGCTAGGTTATGTTTGACATGGTTTCTTGACTCCGCCACAGCTCGCAGCACGAATGAGTGCTGGCCATCAACGTGTTTGTGGACAACTCTCTGTACACCAAATGCACGTGGCGTTTACCAAAGCTCAGTAAAAGACTTGATGCTGCCACTGATAAAGCGCCGCCTCTCGCTCAGGACACTTGTCTCGTGACTTGACAGTCTTGATCCAAAGTACCAATCCAAACATTGAGCAATCCAAACAGTGGCTCACAGCGTCAAGAGCAGAAGTTTAAGGCAAGACTGAACCTCAACCGGAACATGGTCAAAGCTGCTGGGAACATGGCGCAAGAGGCTAGGCAGATTGAGCCAGGCACATCTGCTCAAGCTGCCAGCAAGTCGCGCAAGTGGGCACGATGTGCGATGTGTCCTTGGAAGGGCTGACGGAAAGTAAGAGAGATTGCCAGAGTGCAATGTCTTTATTTTGTCCGGATCACATGAAAGCTGTGTGCACTGTCTGCTTCGACGGACAATGATGTGCCTGGTCAGTACTGTGCGGTTTTCTTGAAAAGAAATGCAGTACCCTGCTTCGATATGTTGCTTTTGCGCACATTATTTGTTCGCTGGCCTGCTGCTTGCTGCCCCCCCCTCCCATCTTTCTCTCTTCTCTCTCTCTCTCTTCTTCTTCACTCTCTCTCTCTCTCTCTCTCTCTCTCTCTCTCTCAACACACACACACACCCACACACACACACCACACACACACCACACACACACACACACACCAAAGTATCTCTGCACTGACAAAAATGTGTAGACACAAATAACGTCTGAAATTTATTGAAAGAAAATCAAGCACTGACAGTTTGCAGCTTTTGGGAGGAGCCGCACTTGGCTGCCACGAGGTCCTCCATGGTGACTTGGTATGCAGTCCCTGAAACAGAAAATTCATTTATAATTTCTAAATCATTCTTTCACATGTCAAACATGTATTATCAATAAGCTAACAGCCCATGCTCATGAACTGTTTAAATCTCAGGAATTTTCTGGTTGAATTTTGTTTGGTATTCACTTTACTGTTGTATTTTAGTTCCTTCCAAATACTTTTGCCATTTGTGATGCGATTTCGTTTGAAGTCTGTCATTTGTGTGACTTGTTTACAAAGGGTAATTGTAATATGATAAGGAGCTATGAAAATGCTTGGCATTGTTTATACTTTTCAAAACTTTATGTTTTTATTGCAGATTACATGGCTGCACTGTGAGAATTCATTGCACGTATGTGAGATATTTGGTTTGTCATTGGCCGGATCAAGTTGTACAATATAGGAGCTTGAGAAGGTTACCTTTTTTATTCTATTTTCCATGAACCGCTTTGACTGATTTTCGCTGCTTGATATTGCTTTAATGTTAAGGTCTGGCTACTTTTTTACCTACCTATTCTTCATACTGATCATCATAAGCGCCAGAATGTGGCTTCCCGAATATCTCACTCACGGCCTCCCTTAGCTTTTTGGATAGACGTGGTTCGCTTCCCCCTGTGGCCATGTTTGGGCGACAAAACTGACAATCACACATTTCATTTTCATGAATTTATGCGGCCAAGTGCCTGGAAAGTTCATCTAATTTGTATCTTCACAATTATAAATTGAAGTCTTGTTGGACTATTTTCATTTTCTTTCACTGTTTATCAATTTTTTGCGATCGTCTGTTTGCCTGGGCCTGCCGTATGTACGAGGTGTGTGTGTGTGTGTGGGTGTGTCGTGTGTGTGTGTGTGTGTGTGTGTTGTGTGTGTGTGTGTGTGTGCTGTATGTCTGTCTTGTATCTCAGTCTGCCTGTGTCTCATCTTACTAGTTAACACACCCTCATCTCTCTCTATCTCTCTCCATCTCTCTCTCACACACACACACACACACGCACACACACACACACACACACAACACACACACACACACACACACCCCACAGATGCACTCTTGAGGCCTGCCATGGCCGGTCTAGGCTTTACCATCACTGTGTGAATTTTCAGCTTACCATGAGGCTGCCAGCGCTTTATACACTCTTTCCTCGTCTTGCCACATGCCACACACATGTGCTGAAGCATGGTGGTACCACTCGTCCCTATGCACAGAGAAACGGACTTACTACGTGTGAACTGGATATTGTTGACAAAACAAAGCCAAGGCTTCACCAAAGAACACAAAGCTTATCGACTGCACATGATCAGAAACAACAGGTTATGGGAGAAAAACCTACCCGTGCTTAGAAACTCGCTCTCCAAGGCACAACCGGTTGCATGCTGCTTGCTCGCCATGATGAATGATGATAACAGCCACTTCGGTATTTGTGTAACCTGTAACTATGTGGGCCACACGGCCCCCCACGACATTACGGAAGGATGATGCACGTTTTTCCTTCCTTTGGGAAGCAATGGGTCCGCACGGCCCACGACATCTACGGAAGGGGGTCCACACTTTTCCTTCTTTGAGAAGTATGGGTCCCACGGCCCCCACGATGGCTCTCCGTGGTGTCAGTCTAAATCTTGACCTTTGTTTTTATTAAGTACTTTCGCTGAAATTTAAGTATCTTTTAGGAAATAAGAGCTGTTTTCAGGTGCCCGAGGCATTCTTAAAAGCTCATTACAAATTCCTACTAGTTTAAGGATATTTGAATTAAAACCCTTTGGGTCCACACGGACCCACGACCCACCGGCGAAGGTTTTTAAACTGAACTGGCACTTCAGATATGGAAAGTAATAGAAAAATATAGTTGTTGTTTTTTATTTAAAAACGTATTTCACCCGAAAATGGAATAGAGTAAATTGTGCAAGATGCTCTAGGCTACGTACTACTTGGATTAATGCAAATAAGAGATGGTACCAATCCGGAAGTTCTCAGAACCCACCCATGCCCCTTTTCTGTAGATTCAGTATTGCTGATGAAAACACTTTATATTCCAAATGTTTCGATACAACGATGTTGCGTGAAAAAATGTAAATTTGCAAATTTGACGTGGACTAAGAGGAAAGACGTTCTTCCACTGTTAATGCTTCCGACGTTGAGACTGTATTAAATCAGTTGCTAAGTTTATTGCGAAGCACAAAAAAAAATACGATGGACACAGCAAAGACAACAACCAGACAATGAAAATGTTTAATGATGACTTCGTACTATGTGAGTTTTTGGAAATTACGTCAGTACGACATCTTTAGTTTTTGTGGATGGTCGAGTCTTGTACCATACGCATTTTTTTTATCTCTTTTTCCACCATGTGAGCTTTCTTTTCTTTTTTTTTTTTCTTTTTTTTTGGGGGAGGGGAGGGGGGGGGGTAACTTTGGTTATGTTTTCGTGTTGTTGTATGGCTGCTGTGCAAGGAGAATTGCGGATGATATTGTTCGCCTAACCTTTTTTCTTGATTTCTTTAACTGTTATTTAAGATCAAGTACTCTTTCGATAAAACGGGAGACATTGTTCTACCCCTTTGTCATTAGACCTTTCAGGTAATGACATAAAAGGTCACAGTGTCCAAGTGTCTCTCTCTCTCTCTCTCTCTCTCTATTCTCTCTCTACTCTCTCTCTCTTCTCTCTCTCTCTCCTTGTCCTGTTATGTAGACTCATTAGAGATGATGAAGAACACTTTCTGTATCACTGTGCTGCTTAAAATATGTGTGGACAAATGTTCATTTTTCCAGTTAGATATAGCGAAAAGACAAAATATCGCTGTCCGTGTTATATCAGATACGATGAACTTGTAATTAAATCAGTTGCGAAATTCATCGGGGAAGCATTGAAACAGTAGGCAGATGACGGATAGTGAATTTAAGTAAGCATTCTAAGAGTATATAAATAAATTTTATCATTTTCATGCATGTGGAAAGAGATCAGAAGATACAATGTAATCGTTTGATTGTTGATGGTCGTGTCAGTCTTAAGATTTTTTTATACCTTAACTCATTACTCCTGTGCGTGAGGACATAAGGAAATGTTTCGAATTTTATTTTTTTTGTTGACCTTGATTTGAAACACACTGGGAATGAAAGTGTACTGTTTGTTTGCAGGAAAGGAAGTGGGAAAAGTTATTTGGTAGGAACGGGGGAAGGAAATCGTTGATGGTTATTGCTTAAGTGCACTAGTTGATGTTTTATTAGTCAGGCTTAACTCCACAAAGGTTATCGTTTTGCACTCATAACGCATATGCACACTAATGCGCACAACAACATTTCACCTCTCTCTGGGAATGGGTTGTCACGCATGCGTTTCTCTCCTCACACGAACTGAGCCACAAGAAAACAATTTCTGTGCTACTTATAATCCAACATGAAAATATCCAATTACAAGTGCACCAAATCAACACAAAAAATCATACTTCCTAATCCAGGGTTATAATAAAATGACTTTTTACCTGCGCCAGGTATATACCCACAACCACGCGTTCAACCCACAACCACCAGTTCTTGAACATGTTTCTTCAAGTTCCTTCACACGGCTTGATGTGACGCCATTGGTGGACTGGCTCAGGTTTCAGGATGGGTTTTGTGGTCTGTCTATGGGATCCGACGTAGAACTCTTCTTCTTCGTCTCTTTCAAAACACCCCACTTGGGTTCAATTTCAGTTTGTCTGTCTTCCCCACTCTGGGCTTCATACTTAGTTTCTTCTCTTCCCAGGCTTTGTCTTTAATCTAAGAACCTTGTGTTCTTTATCTTCCCACGACCACGTTTCTCTCGACTTTCTCTGTCCTGCTCACTCTTCCGGGCTCTCTCTCTCTGCCTTCTCTCTCTCTCTCTTAGTGGTGTTGTTCTCACCTCACGTTGTTCTCTCAGTTTATATAGGGATGGAAACAAGGATCCCCTTCGGGCCATGCCTTTGTCCATGCTGCTTCTCAAACCCCTAGTTCACAAGTATCCCTAATTATTCATTCGCTACATTCTCCCACACTTCAGCATTTTCACACTCCACCTACCTTATTGATTAGCAAACAAATCATTGCACCAGATGGACATCGAAAATTCCGCCGACTTCGGTGGTCATTAAACACAGTAAATATCTTAAGGAGGGCTTACTACAACCTCCACACGCATTCAGCCGCCTGACAATAGAACCAACACCATGACCCCGGCAATAATATCCTGAAAATCTCAAGGACTCCTGCTCTTCACTGACTGTTTTCAAAATGAACCTCAGCTGACTGTGCATTTAGCGCTCACTTGGAGCCGCCGAGGTCGTTAGTGGTTAACATCCTTCCCTTTCGCCACCGGGCAGGTCCGAAACTCTCTCCTAGGTGTCATCTGTCATTGACACTTCGGCCTCCTTCACACCGTTCGGCCTGTGGGCGATGGGTAAGGTACCCTGGTTAATTGGTTATTACCTATTTGTTTAATACGATTACAACGTTCCCTTTGCCTCCAAGCGTCCTAATGCCTTTTGTGAGAGTTTCACGCTCCTTGACAAATTTCCCCCACTCGAAGACTATGCCTGCATTGGCTAAACTTAACAGTCAACGGAGATGAAACTCTCATTAATTTTCCAGTTTAAACCAGTGCTAATATCAGGCTCTCATAAGCCTTACTTCCACCAGAGAACGCATGCAAGATGTGTCTTGCAACAAAATATTCGAGACAAAAATCAATACATACAACTATCCAAGCAAATATCAAACTAGATTGGAATTCACCAGCTCTAAGTCGTGTGGGCAATTATAAACCATTATGTTTCTACGGAACATTCTCTCCTTCTCTTCATACACGTGGCCCGCAACCTGACACGTCACGCATACACGATACTGCAAAAAGACACACGCACACTCACACTGACTTCTCGATCCGACCATTTTATTTTGGCCAACTTTTTGGTATAGACCAGTTCTGTTCCCCCTTTCGTTCACACACTTGCCTACCCGCGGCATGTGCTGCATTCGTGCCAGAAACGCCTGATATCGACAAAGGATACCGGGGCAGATAGTACTCTCACGTCACTGCCATTTGTGAGGCTTCTTAGCGAGATGGCCCGAGGCTGACGTCACAGTTTTCTCCGACATCACCGCCTTTCTGCGTGGCCTAGGCAACGACATACTCCTTCTTTGTGTTTCCCGAAACGCGATTGAGATAAAATTAGGGGACAATTGCCGCTGTCTAAACTCGATCCCGATTGTACCCCTTTAACATTTTTCTTCTGCCTCTGCTGAGCAAACAACTAGTTTCCTGAGCGAGTAGTGCCCTTTTGTTCTGCTTGTAAGTGTGTGGGGTTAGTCTCTCCGGAACGCTCCGTGCTTTCGCGGTTGTTGGCTGCTGGGCCTTTTCTCTACGTGATTCTTTTCTCTGATTCGACACACAGAAGTCTGCGTCTGGCGTTTCCGTACCACGTGGTCTGGAAAGACCCAATTACAAATCATATGGCGCGCTGCGAACAGCAAAGCTGTACATTCCACTATAAAATGGTGTAGCAATAAAACACCTGGGCCGTTTTGAATTTCGAGCTACTGTTCATCTATTTGTCTACAGCTCTGTGTTTTACTGTGAATTGTTCCCTTCTCAACCAGGGACTCCTTCAACCATAAACACAGTTGACACCCCGAGTCTCATAATGACATTAACCACATTGTCCCCTACTCTGCCTTTGTGCACATCATGTTATCTGCCTGAATCTGTGAACACAGCACAATCAGGACAAAATAACACTGTCTCTTTTCCATCTCTTACTACCTGTCTCTCACTTGGCTGATCTTCTGCTGTGCTTCTGTGACTTAAAATACAATCCTAGCAAGTGCACTGTCTTATGCACAGAAAACAGGTCGCTCATTCCTCGCACGTGGCTATTGTTTTTCACCCTTGTTTTGCTCACGTGACGCGTGGGCTTATGGGTGAGTACTACTGACTTCGTCATGTGGTAATGTGCTGGCCTACCGTCCTCTGGATATGCCTCCAGGCCCTCTTCTTGTTGAGGCAAGGGTCGCGCCTCGCTTCCCCGTAAAATCTCTGCCTGCTGCTTCCAAGAACTTCAGATCATTGTCATGACACCCTCTCTTGAGGTGTTTGTGAGCCCGGCCCTCAACGTCAGTGTCTGTTCTTTCATCACCAGTGTTGAGGCCTTCAAAATAACTAGTCTACTTCACTCAGTTCTTATCAACTTGTTAAAGTAATGATCTAGGCTAATCCGAACTGTGTGTTTTGTCTCACCTGTCGATTATCGCTCGCGAAACTTAAGCCTAAACTTCTTCAGTCAAATCATATGCTTTTAGTTACTGCCTTGTTTTCACCTTGTAAATCTCTTGAATCTCTTTGGGTAGGGTGGAAACTGTGTGGAAAACGCCACGACCTGTCAAACAAGGGCAGACAGGTTTTTGCCAGTCATCTTCCGGGCCAGCCCTCAGTGCTCGGCAACGATTCTAAACCGACTGAATATAGGCATAGATCGAATCAGTGTCTTCTCTGAAAGAGGGAGTTTAAGTCTCGGTGCTGCAACTTAGTCTGCGGCTACTGACTCAGGACTGGTGTCCATTTCACTCGCGATCTTTCAGACTTTATTCTTTCCAACTCAATTTGTTTCGCTAGAATCTTGATTCCGATTCTGTCTAGCCTGCTGCACTCTCTGCATCTCCTTTAGCCTTTGATGCAGTGGTTTCTGCCTTATACGTTCCTTTTAAATTTCCTCCTTTCAGCCTTTCATCTCTCTCAGTCTTCTGGTGAGTTTCAATGATAAACTACGCAGTTCATCTCATGTATATCCATTCTCTTTCCCCAAAACTTACTTGTTTCTCTATGGGGTAAAATTCTTCAGCATTTCTTTTCTGATATTTTTTAGCACACTAAAACGTTACGCTTATAAACCGGAAAAAGTCAGTAAATTTATCTGCTAACGTTATGAGTACCACCAAACAGTGGTAGTGTTCCTAACACATGGGAGCCTTAATCTTAAACCACAGCTGCTGTGAGACGTTTAGACTAGACTGTTCTTCATTTCTCTGAACGGACCTTTGATTAATACAACCACCCTACAACAAGTCAACACTCCAACCACTCAAAGAACTAAAGGAAAATAATTAGAAGAGCTAATTAAAATTGCCTTCTAGTGGAGATTTCACCCAGTACTTCACTAGTACTCACTTTGTTTCCTCCTGATAAATTTGAGCCATGCAATCCATGGCAGGCTACGCACTTTGTCCAGGACGGGGCAATCGTGATGGTATTGCTTAAGTGCCACTCAGTTGATGTATTATTAGTCAGGTTAACAACACAGGTTATCGTTGCCACTCATACACGATATGCACACTATGCGCACCACCAAAATTCACCTCTCTCTGGGATGGGATGTCACGCTTTCGTTTCTCTATCACACGGACAGAGTACAAGAAATAAATTTCTATGCACTTATAATCAAAAACATGAAATATCCAATTACAAGATGCACAAAATCAACACATAAAAGATCAATACTTCCTAAGCCCGGTTATAATAAAATGACTTTTTACTGGCAGTTTTACACAAACACAGTTCTTGAACAAGTTTCTTCAAGTCCTTCTTCAGCACTGCTTGATGGTGACGCCCTTGGTTGACTGGCTCCAGGTTCAAGGACTGGGTTCTTGTGTCGTCTCTGGGATCTCGACGTTAGAACTCTTCTTCTTCGTCTCTTTCACCACCTCTGGGTTTCTACTTTAAGTTTGTCTGTCTACACCACCTGGGCGTTCAAACTTTAGTTTCTTCTCTTCCAGCTTGTCTTTACCTCTAAGACCTTGCCTGTCTCTTCTATCTCCCAGACACGTTTCTCTCGACCTTTCTTGTTGCTCACTCCTCTCCTGGCTCTCTCTCCTCTGCCTTTCTCTCTCTTTTCGTTGGTTGTTCTCCCTCACGTTCTTTCACTCATTTTTATATCGGGATGGAAACAAAAGGATCCCTTCGGGCCATGCCTTTGTCCATGCTGCTTCTCAAACCCTAGTGTCCACAAACTCCTAAAATCTTCATTCGCTACATTCTCCCCACATCAGCATTTCCACACATCCCTACCTAATTGATTAGCATAACAAACACTTAGCACAGATGGACATCGAAAAATTCCGCGACTTCTGTGGTCACTTAACACAGTAATTATCTTAAGGAGGGCTACTACAACCTCCACAACGCATTCAGCCAGCCTGACAATAGAACCACACAGTGACCACAGGCAATACTATCGAACAAATCAAGAATCCTGCTCTTCACTGACTGTTTACAAAAGAACCCCAGCTGGGACTGAGCATTTAGCGCTCACCTTGGAGCGCCGTGGTCGTGTGGTTACATTCCTTCCCTTTTCGCCACGGGGGTCCGAACTCTCTCCTAGGTGTCATCTGTCATTGACCACTTCGGCTCCTTCACACAGTTCGGCCAGTGTGCGATGGGTAAGGTACCCTGTTAATTGTCTATTACCTAGTTGTATTACCTACGTACAAACGTCCTTTGCCTCCAAGTGTCTAAGTTTTGAGAGAGGTTTCACGCTCCTTGAATAATTTTTTTGTTACCCCTTGTCAAAAGACATCTTTTAGTAATGACAATTAAATATCACGTGTCAACGTCTCTCTCTCTCTCTCTCTCTCTCTCTTCTCTCTCTCTCTCTCTCCTCTTAGTATAACTACAGCAGGGTCAATGGAGAGATCGATTTTTATAGGTATTTTATCACAACTAAGCATAGCGCCAGTTGGAACAGTTGCATCCAGGTTAAAGAAAACAAAAACAAACAAACAAAGCAAATTCATCAAATTGAAGGACGCTTTCGGCTGTATCTAGTCAATTGCTGACCTAATTACTGTGAGTGTACCTTGTCCTTATAAAGGCCTCTGGCCAACAGGACGTGAATCTCCCTACGAGCGGCGAAAAAAAGTATAAGTTACGTGATAGTGTCACTAATCAAACTACAGCACACTTGAGTTTCCAGCTAATTATGCAGGCTTCATGAATGGAAACTTACTGACAAAAGCATCCATCTTCATTGTCGTATATCACAGAAATGCAAGGTGGAATTCCTCCTGCGTGTTGAAAGCATTATTTCATTATTATGAATACTTCTATAGGCCTGTCTCGACATAAAGACAAAGCTTCAAGAGCTTTTACAGTCCACACTCGTTTACACAATGGCTGCACTACAGGGTAGTGCGACCTGAAGACTGCCAGCTGGCGCTTCATTGAGCGTTTCCTGTGTTCCAGTCAATATGTTCACTCAAATTTCCTCAGTTCCTTCATTTTTCCCTTTCTCACGCAGGGTGCATGCAATGTGTAAACGTCTGTCCATCATACCAACAGCCAAGATGGCCTTCTCTCCGAAAGTTGGTGATGGAATTGTACGTGTGTGCAAGATGTTATGCATGCTAGCATTCAATAGGTCTCGTTTAACACGTCTGTTTTACATTCACCAAAAACCGAACATGCTTACGTTTATTTTGGACAGGCGTTTTATAGCACAACACATCTACTATGACTTGGGTTCATCACTTGTTTCCTTATACATTGAACCCCCCCTCACGACCACAACCGTATCAGAAAAACACACGCAACACTCACACTCACTCACTAACAAGACTCTGCGCGCCGACACACCACCACACACACGACCACGCACCCACATGCACGCACGGACACACACACGCACGAACGCACGCACGCACGCACGCACGCACGCACACCACACACACACGTGCCCAAGTACACACGCAATGCACCACACACCCACACACAACACACACCAACACACAACACAAGCAACCGCACGCACCACAACACACACACACACTCACAACCACACACACACACCACCACACACACACACCACACACAATGCACGACACACACACACACACAACACACTCACACACACACACACACACACACAACACACACACCACAACACCCACACACCAAACAGAGGGACAGGGGAACAGACAGGAGCAAGAGAGAGAGAGAGAGAGAGAGATCTTCTGCTCGGGGTTTACTGTACACTTCAGCCTTGCGTACTGACAAGCTGCCCAAACCAGTGTGGTGAAAGTGCTGAAGGCTAGCACGACCGTAAATGTCCCTCAGGCGACTGCTGCGACATGTTTACTAGGGACCGTTGCTTTTTTATGCTGGCACGCTTTCCGCACTACATTCCACTACCTATGATGCTGGCACCGCTTTCACGCTAATTCACACTAAAATCGACC